>OMLB01036336.1:43313-81292 GCA_900302555.1 Myripristis jacobus | reverse complement strand
TGTGTGTGTGTACACATGCGTGCATTTGGCAGTGACAGAGCAGATCCGGATCATAGTGCAGCCCCAGTCCCAGGAGGCGTCAGAGGGCAGCAGGCTGGTGTTGACCTGCAAAGCCTCTGGTCCTGCTGGACTCAGCTACCAGTGGTTCAGAGGCAGAGAGGAGGTCAGTCTGTGACACGTTATCCTGACATCATACGGATATGAATGGTGAACTTAAACTTTAAAAAGGTTCTTAGATTTCTTAGAGTTAAGGAGTTATGAAAAATGAGCTGTTATCACATTCGAAGGAGCAGAGCCTGGTGCTCAGACCTTCCTCAGTATCAGCTGGATGTGGTTTGGGTTGACAGGATTATTGACAGACAAATGATTTGTCCTCTGGATGCTTGGTATCAGATTTCAGAATTTTCATGAACAAAATATATTAAATGTTCATCAGCATTTTCACACAAGCAATCTTCACTGAATTCACTTCATGTTTGTAACTGGAAAACTTCCTCAGCCAGTTACTTAGTTTGTAAGAGAGTTTTTTTTCTCTTAAATTAGACTAATCCTGTACTTTAACTAGAAACTATTTCAAAATGCTCACCACATCTATAGCTGTATGTAGTTTTTGTTAACTGTGCCTGATGCAAAATTAGATTTCAGGAGCATCAGTAGTGTCAGTAGTGCAGCAGTATCAGATGCTGAACACAGGCGAGTGTGTCTCAGTGCAGAAATGACTTGTGTTTCTCTCCAGTGTCGCATGTTGTAAAAAGAATTCTGCAGCATACAGTTTTGGCATTTTGTGTAAAGCATTCCTTAATTTCTTAGTAAAATAAGCAAATGGCAAATAGTGAAATAGTTTTACTGCATATTTGCTGCATATATTGCATCTTTTGAATGTTTTAGTCTCAGTAATGAGCCTCATGCTTTCTCACAATTGAGATATTGTATGAAATGTTTTAGGAATTCTTTTGATAGGGAATCTTATTAGTGATTGAAGACAACAATCACTAATAATAACAAACTATGACAACAAAAACGCAGCATCAAAATATCAATAAATCCATGTCAGTATTGGTGAATGCACAGATGAATCATGAGTGAATGCAACACCTGTAACATGTTTTAAGCTCTTTATTTTAGTACTTTCCCATCATCAAAACGCTTAATTGTCATTCATGCTGTATATAAAAATGCTTAACAGTCAGGCAGGATGCAATGTACGGTATGTGATTCTTTCTTACTGTTTTCTTTAGATTTTGGGTGCATCTGGGAGTGGACCAGAGCTGCTTCTCTCTCCTTTCAGCCTCGTCCACCAAGGCTCCTACACCTGCAGGGTCAACCATGGAGAAAACTGGATCTTCTCAGACTGGGCTCACATTCGCTTTATCCACTCTGTGAACTCTAGTCCAGGTACTACATTCTTCTGTGGAAGGACACACTCTCTCGGCTGTCCTGTCTTATCTGATGTTGTTTCTTGTCGTCCACTTTCATCCCATATCATGTCATGTTCGGGTAAACCTTGTCATCTCAGGCTGTAGCAGCAGTCTGTTTCCGGGGTCAGCGAGCGGTCTGCGTATCGTCCGTCAGCCCCAGTCCCAGACAGCGTCAGAGGGCGACACTCTGTTTCTGGAGTGCCATGCTGAGGCCAACCCTCCTGCCCAGTTCCAGTGGTACCACAATAACAAACCCATGCCAGAACACAAGACACGTTCGCTCAGAGTAAGTCTGCACATTGGGGGCTAAATGGTCTGTGGCTCGGTGTCCAAACTACCATTGTCTTTAATGTGATCAGTAAATTCTTAGCAAACAGCCTATTTTCACATTTTTAAATCAGTGTGATGCGATGTTGATTTGTACTGGATCAGGGGTGCTGATGGTCCAGAAAGTAACACGGGTGGTTGGTCACTAGTCCCAAAGTTTATGTGAAATTGGTCATTGAGAAAGGTAGCAAGTTGGTATTTGCCTTTATGTCTTCTGTCATTATGACTGGAGTTATGTCAGGTCATAAAAAAAACATTAAATTCAGTCAAAACTGACCAAATATTATGCCACTAGACCCCCTTGCAAACAGATGTTTCTTAGGGTAGAATCTGAGCCAGAGCTGCAGTCATGTGATTTTTTTTTTTTTTTTTGAGGAAGAGAGATTAAATATGTTATGCATTGTGAACTGTTAGGTGACTCTCTTATTCAGAGCAGCTTTATGAGATTGAGCAGGTGGTGGTTCACAGTTTTTCAAAGACAGTAAGCAGGTCACACAGGTTATTGCAACATATTGACAGGTGAACGTTCAGTTGGCCACTCTGGTGTCTTATCTCATAAGGGAAGTGGATCCGCTGCCCTTCTTTTTCTTTTTTTCTGTCGGTGAAAAACACAAGGGCAACCCTCCCCCTTTTCTCATGGGTGTCTGTTAGATTAGTATCAAGATTGGCATTTGATCTGTTTCACTGTGCTGCATGCCGTTGATATTGTGTGTTCTTCAACATGCATTTCCTGTAGATCCCTTGTGTGACCACGGTGCACAGAGGACTGTACAGCTGCAGGGTGTATAACTTTTACCATGAGACATGGAGCGACGCAGCCCAAGTCACCATCGGTGAGACCCAGCACTTATATACATGTGTTTTTCTGTTATTTCTCTGTAAATCAAAGAAATCAAACTGGTCTTAACTGGCAAGGCAAGAGGAAAAAGGGAGAAACTGCTTGTAATAAACATATACATAATATAACAAGTACACATTGCATAGGCAAAGAGGTATTAGACGAATTTAGACATACCAAAAATAAGCGTGACTCTGACACATAGATCCGTGTTGCACATTTTGAGCCGCTATACAACTTTATGACCCTGTAGCAGTGAGTAACTTCCTGTTTTTTTGTTTGTTTGTTTGTTTTTACAGGCCCCAGTTCCATCAGTGATGCCACTTGGGTAGATGGTCCAGGTATTCTTTTTTTTTTGTCTGTGTTATCAACATTTTATGGTCCAGGTATTCTTAATATTTTAGTTCCTCCACCGTCTTCCTCATTCCCTCACCAACATATTGATTTCTGTTTTATAGTGTCCACTTTTAATCCTGCCAGGCCTAAATCCAGTTTCTATGGTGAGTTTTGCACAGACAAAAAGAGCTCAAAAGGTTAATAAGAAAAAAAAAGCAAATAGTAATGCATAATTCTCCATTTTCCCCACCATAGCCACAGACAAAGTTGCCCTCATGATTGGCAACATGAACTACATCTACCACACTCAGCTCTGTGCACCCATGGCGGACGTTCACGAGCTGAGCAACCTCCTCAGGCAGCTGGATTTCAAGGTGGTGTCCCTGCTCGACCTCGACTGTCAGGAGATGCACAGTGCTGTCACCGAGTTCCTGCTGCTGCTTGACAAGGGAGTCTATGGTCAGTATCCAGTCCATTCAGATAATATGCAATGCTCAAAACTTATTCCGAATCTGTGCTCTGTCTTTAATCAGGCTGTGCACTGGTCCAAGTCTACAGAGAGCAGAATATAGCACTCCACCAATCTGATCATTTAAGGCTGAATTTACAGCAGGGGCCCTCAGATCTGAATCTACCTGTTGTCTTTGTGCTTCTCGTTCTTCGTCCTTCCTCCTCTAGGCTTGCTGTACTTTGCTGGTCACGGTTATGAGAACTACGGCAACAGTTTCATGGTTCCCATCGATGCACCGGCGTCCTACACATCAGAGCACTGCTTGTGTGTGCAGAACGTGCTGCAGAGGATGCAAGAGAAAGAGACGGGACTCAACATCTTACTGCTGGACATGTGTCGCAAAAGGTGTGAATGTTTTTTTACTGGCAAATGAGTTTGATGCCATTTTAAAAGCAATTTCCTGAAGAATAATGGACAGTGTCATTAGTATATTGTATTGTAGCTTATCTTATCATTTAGTATCATATTGTTGCATATCTTAACATTAACTGTCTATCAACTGACACAACAGGAAAACCATGTTAATGGTTTCAAACTGACTTGTCGACCAAACGAACATGATGAACAAAACAGTTTATGGGAAAATGAACATCCCATTCTGCTGTACATCATCTATTTTCTAAGAAGTTTGAGTAAACAGAGCTCTACTGTATTCTATTTTGTACCTTTATACAATCACATCTGTGTCCTCGTTACCAGCTGAACTTTCACTCACTGTTGTGCTAGGGAAGAATCTAATGAAAATGGGAATTTGAGGGACTTTAATTTGCTCATATTTGACTGGGCAGTACATACGTATCTGTGCCTAACTGTGTTTTCTTTATTAGAAACCTAAATGATGACGTCATCCTACAACCGGGCCCACTGAAGGTGACAGCCAATATAGTGTTTGGATATGCCACGTAAGTTTTTGATCTTGTGCAGCATAACCTTTCTAGATATAATCCAGGATTATGATGACAGACTTCATGAGTTTAATGTGTGAGGAACGAGGGAAACAAAACCTGCACCGGTTAGTCTTGCAGCTTGAGGTCAGAGGGTAACTCTCATGTCTGATTGGCTCTGTTCAGATGTGTGGATGCAGAGGCGTATGAAGTGAAGAGAGACGGCCTGTCCAATGGCATCTTCATAAGCTTCCTGAAACAGCGTCTCTGTGAAGATGAGAAGATCACAGTCATGCTCGACAAAGTGGCTGAAGGTAAGTGCGTCACAGCTGGCTGTTCTCATTACAGGCATACACTTAAGCTGTGATTACAGTTGGGATTTGAATATGAGTTTTTAGATCTGATTCTGTACATCAGATTTTGCTTGTTGGATCAACTGCATCCAGATTTCATACACTGACCACTTGCATATTTGGTTTTAAAGATCTGTGAGTGATTGGTCTGATTTTTACACATCCAAACCTGGCACTTGATGCAATCTGGCATAATCAGATGATAAAATTAGTATAACATCAGCCTTAGTTGCTTACTTGAGCTGACAGTCTACTTTGGTGTTATTGATTTAAGTTTGAAATGCATGACTAGTCTGCCAGTGTTGTAGGTATTACATGATGAACATTTACCAGAAATACAGCATTTTTGCATCCTGTGCTTTGGGTTTAATGATACAATGTGCATTAACTGCACAAATCAATGCATTTGTCACCAGACATGGGTCGCTGTGAGATCACACGGGGCAGGCAGGCTCTGGAGCTGCGCAGTAATCTGTCAGAGCGACGCTCCCTCACTGACCGCATACACAACTCTGATTGTCCCGCCGCCTCTTCGGCTCGCAACCTGCAGTGGGGCATCGCTCACGGTACTCTGTACACAAATATTATTATGACTTGCTCAGATATATCTGCAGTTATTTCATGATCTTGATCTACTTTTTTTTAAAAATGGCATGGAATTTGCAAATGTATATTATACAATAAGATGATTGCACATGTATGGATTAAGCTTCAACTAAAATTTTCCTCTGAATAGAGTTAAATGAATTCAAACGTCTGCCTCCATAGACCTGCCTAAGAGCCGGAACCTGCTGTTTGACTGTGGAGTGAAAGTGCAGCTTGGCTTTGCCGCAGAGTTCTCCAACATCATGATCATCTACACTCGGATCCTAGAGAAGCCCCGGGATATTGTCTCCTGCTCTGCTCAGCTTACAGACTTCCCAGAGGTGTGTTGGTTGAGCCTCTCAAACCTCATCTCATCCTTTCCCTCACAAATAATGATGAAAATGAAAATGAAGTTTTCAGAGATGTTCATTTCTTCTGGGCCAATGACCCATCATACGTGGAAGCAGAATAAGTGAAACCCTTTGCATGGTATGTTACTGTGGCAGGATCTGGACATTGATCTGAAGAAGAGCAATCAGGAGACTCTGGTTGAAGCAGGAAGTTTACTGTTGATCAAGGAAAATCTTCCTTCCCCAGAAGTCCCCAGCCTCTACACGCGCCTGCGGAGCCTGCAGAGGCTTAAGGTCAGGGCCATCGTCTTTGATGTGTTCACAGCATGTCTGTTTTCTTGTAATGAAGGGTAGACCTAACCTCTAAAAGAAATATGGCAAGCACGCTCGTTTGATTTCATAGATATATTAGATACCAAATTTGTGGACTCTAATATAATGAATCAAATCATACCTGTTTTTAAGGAACAATACCTAATGCACTTTGTCTCTCAACCATGAAAACCCATTTTGCGTTCTGCTGTTTTTATAGGCGGAGCTCACATTCACTGTGTGTCTTCACTACTGCTATTCCAACATGGATGAGGACATCCAGGATAGGCAAACGGTCACAGTTGGCAAACCTCTGGTCTCCAAACTCAACCTCCACGAGCCACGGGTGCCCTGCTGCAGCTCTTCCCCCTCCTCATTCGACCTTCTCTCCCTCGAAGTCCCCGAGTCCTCCTCCTTTGCAGAGGCTCTTGGGTCAGACCAGCCTGCCTCTGAAACATCCTCCACTGGATCAGCCTCAACCACCTGGTCGTATTATTCACAGACTGCCGTAGATTCTGCCACCGCCGACGGTCCGACTTCGTCCCGGAGAGCCAATATACCAGAGGAGTCTGAACTGTTTGACTGTGATGCCCCTAAACCTCTCACCACCAGCACCAGTTTGCCTCCCAGCCACGGAAAGGACACAAAATACAAATTTAGCAACATGTACAACTTCAGTTCTTATTAAGGGGCACTGAGTCTGACCTTTACAAACCTGGTGCCAAATCATCAAAAGAACAAGAAAGTCAAAAGGAAGAAAAAACCCTTGTGAATGTGAATTTGTCACATTACAATGTAATCTGCAGATCATTCTTTGTTCAATTTGCTGTTACTTTCTTACTATCCATTCATTAACTGTTTGTGCAGCTCACTTGTAAACATTAACAGAGAAATGAATGAAATGGACTACTTCTGATGCACTGCAAAAAAACAAAACAAAAAAAGGAAGTTCCAGCCTGATAGGTCTCTTTGTTTGTCAAGGCGAATGAAGAGAACACTTTACAGCCAGTGTATTAATTAAAAGTCTGTCGAACAACCAACCATTTGTAATCGCTGTTCGCATATGATACAGCTCTCCAAACCACATTGTAATTTTTGTGTGTGTATTTAGCAAGGTGTTTTACATAAGGCACATGTTAATGTTTGCTAGTTATATTTCATTCAAATCTGTTCCTGTAAATACAGTACACATGTGGCATGCTGCCCAGTGGTCTAGGCACAGTTATTTTCAGTTTCCATTAACTTGTACTGT
The DNA here is from genome assembly GCA_900302555.1 of Myripristis jacobus. Lineage (NCBI taxonomy): Eukaryota > Metazoa > Chordata > Actinopteri > Holocentriformes > Holocentridae > Myripristis > Myripristis jacobus. The sequence continues at coordinate 74,126 of OMLB01036336.1, read as the reverse complement.
CCTGTTTGTGTATACTGTAGTGAGATAATGGGCTATTTTTTTTTTTTAATTGAACATATATTTATGAACATACAAATTCTTGTTGAGGATACATACACCACAATATCAACGTTTATAAACTAAATAAAAACAAAGAATAATAAATAAATGAAGTATGAGGTTTTATACACAAAATATATACAGAAAATGTGTGTTTGACCAGTCCCCTCTTAAACACAAGGTGGAGATATAAACAAAAATACAGAGTGACAATAAGAGGCATGTGTCATATTAACAAGAAATGGGATATATACCCAAAATCCTTCTTATTTATTTATTTATTTATTTTTACTAGAGTCCATTTTTTAAGTGATAAGAAAAATAATTTGAAATCATTTCTAAACCAAGCAAAGGAAGACTTGCTATTCCTCCACTTACCACAATGAATTATTGTAATTAATTATTAATAATTATTGTACCCACGGATCATATTAATAATGTCAGATATAGAGGAATTTAGTTTATCTGTATGAAAAATATGCGAAATATGAAAATGTTTTATCTTAACCAATTTTTAATATTTAACCAAACCCTTCTGGACATGAGAAAATCATATGTTACAAAATGTACGGGTCAGAGTCCACCTCAAATTTGAACCTTTTTAAGGAATTCTGCATCCAGGTAAACCTTATGAAATATTCTGAAATTAGTTTATTAAACCACTAGAATTTAAACTGCTGTATCCATAACCAAAGTTTCCAGTTCAGCGACTTGTACTTACATCCTGCTGTTGTAATCACGAAACGACGTGTGTTTCAAAACAGCACTACTGAATTTATTACGTTTATTATCATTTACGTGACAGTCATTGATCATAAACATTGCCAGTGTTGACTGAGTCGGCTGCGCTATACCCGCACTGCGCCTGCGCACTGACGTCGGTCTGTGCACGCCATTTTGCAGCGGTTAGCGAGCGAGCCGCCTGTTTCCATGCACTAACATTAAAACAGACCACGCAGCGATTTTCCCACGCTGAAGACACATTTCTTTTCGTAATCAAAACGATGGCTGACTCTTCGGCGGAGACGGGAGTCCCGGAGGGCGCAGAGGTCCGCAAGTTGTCAGAGCTGAGAGTTATCGACCTGAAGGCCGAGCTGAAGAAACGAAACCTGGACACCACGGGCATCAAGAGCGTTCTGTCAGAGCGCCTGAAAAAGGTCTTGTGAGCTTGTGCGACCTCCTGTTTAGCAAACCACCCGTGTAACTTAGCCCAGTAGTCATACTGTTTTGAAAAGACACGAGTTGCATGAAGCGTGTTGGATATACTCTCGTCAACCGTGGCAGTTTCGTTTTAGCTAGCGACGTTAGCTAACAAGGCCACGAAGCCCTTGGCGCTAACGTTAGCATCGCCGTTATCACTGCGTGCATGCTAGCGCCGTATGTCTGCACATGCTTATTTTTTTAGGGTGTTTCATTTGCTTTTCTCTCCATGAACAGGCAATCGAGGAGGAGGGTGGAAATCCTGACGAGATTGTTGTTGCCGGGGAAGCAACGCCAAAGAAAGCTACGCCTAAACGGGCTGCAAAAGGTAAACATTAGCGCAAAGATGCCTGTTTTTTGCAGCACTTTGATTGAGAAACGGGCCACCTGACGTGCAGGCTTGATCTAAACCAATGCATTGCCTCAACAGATACAAGGCAAGATAATGATGAGCCAGAGGACAGTGCTGTTGAGGAGGATTCTCGTGATGGACAGGTGAGTATTGCAGAAAACATGTTTTAAGCTTCTAATCACTAATATGTAATAGCTGCAATATTTAGATAATTGTGCAAAATTTGAAGCTCTCTCTTGCTGTTAAAGTTATTAGACACTAGATGTTGCTGTTAATCTCCAAAGTCTTCTTGCTTTCCGTCAGGAGGAGCTTCAAGATTACCAGGAAAACATGCAGGAGATGGACATCCTTGACATGAACGTCCTGGATGAGGCCGACAATGACAATGGAATCCCGGCCGAGGAAGACGAGGATGAAATGAATGCCGAGGAAGGCATTGAAGAGGAGCAGGAAGAAGAGGAGAGGAGGAAGAGGAAGAGGCATTTATGGATGAGGAGCAGGACAATGGGGCAATGGAGTCGGAGGATGAGTCCAAAGTTGAGGAGGTGAGAGGATAGAGCGAAGACGGCTTTTTAATTTTTCTTTTTGAATCATAACGTCTCTGATAATTTGAGTTTGTTAACAGCCAACAAATAGGTTTTTTTGTTTGTTTGTTTTTTTATTTTTGCCATACGATGAATCCGTACTATTTTTCTTGTTTTGTGTTTGAACAGGTGGACGAGTCTGAGATGATAGATAAAGATGAAGACACAACATGCCCTTCACCCAACAAGGTATTATCCTCCTCCTCAGTGGTTTTGTGTGTGCAGTGCTGCTGATATCACGCTAAAAGCAAATTCAACTGTCAAATATGTAATGATGCCGCCTTTGTGTTTTTAGGCCCAAGACAAGGATCCGGATGCAGACGACTCTAAAGAAGAAACAGGTACTCTTGAGCCGGGGTTAGAGGTCCTCATGAACGCAGACCTATCGTTTGCACAGTGTTGAGCTTGGAATGCAGTCCTTTAGCTTAATTTCAACCAGGAAGGGAGACTGGAAGCCCAAAGGAAATTGCTGGCTTTGTGTTGAAATTTGGTTAACCAGAATTGTTAATTTCAACATGAATCTTTTTGTTCCATATATCAAATACATTTCTGTGTTGGTAAAGTAGCAGTGGTTAACAATTTTGATACACACTGACAGCAATTGAATATCAAGGTCAGGAAGGTTTGAGCTGTTGCAGGTGATTGCAGTGTTTCTAGGTTGCCACACGAAGACCAAGACTAAGAAGAACCATCGAGGCCCGTCCGCTGACGCCGCCATTTTTAAAGACTATGAATTAGAAATCTGCCGGATATGAAACTAATGGACTCGAACTGACATTCTGATCGACGCAAATGGACACTGAGCAAGTCAAAGTATGAAAGAAGATGGACTTCACCGAGCCTCTGCTGCTGCTCTGCTGATCTTGTGGCTCTCTTCAGCACTGAACTCTTTGTCTGCTTTGGATCAGGTGAACTGAGTCAGGTGGTTCAACTTGAGAAATGAGCCACGGTCTTAGTCCCTCTAGTTGCTTGGTTGTCCCCCCAGCCTTTGGGTTCTCTTCCAGTCTCTTGCTAGGGTGTGCTTCATCCTTTTAATACATAGATCTAAGAGCGCAGGCCAGGGGTCATGACGTTCCTAATCCAGGCCTTACCAGTTCCTCGTTAACCATTGCTGTGTTTGAGAAGTGATTAAACTCTGTGCCATTCTATTCCTGTTAAATCCGTAGAAAATGACAAAGTAGCCGGGTCTTGTTTATCTGAGCCGCTTAACGAAGATCAGCACCAGGTCCAGGAGACGACCCCAGAAGAAGAGCAAGCTGCCACCGCCGGAGGGGAAGACAATGTGTCCGACATTGGTGCCAAACCCAACAAGGCCTCCTCTGGAAGCGCGGAGAGCGACAAAGATGTTATGGAGACTGACACAAAAGAGGTTGGGGACACCCAGAATGTCCCGGAAGAGACAGTTGACTCTGAAAGCAAAAACACTCAGGCTGTTAGCTTAAGCGAACAGGGCGCCACGGGCGAAACTGATTCAGAAATGGAGACTAAGAAGGTTGAGGACGATGAGAAGAAGACAGAAGAGAAAGGTGATGCAGATTCGTCCTCGGCAGTGAAAGAGTCCTCTTCTGTAGAGGGCGATGATCAGAAAAAGAGGTTTGTTGTTTTCTGTCTACTAGAAACCAAAATGGCTATCTCTGTTGCATTGGCTCCTTGTGTTAGCAAAATTGGATGCTCTTTTGGAGGTAAAAATGGTCTGCATTTGTCTGAAGTTTCATTTGTCATTCCTTACACTCACCTTTCCCACTTTATTACCCATTAATGAGTAATGTACTGGGATTGTTTTGGGGCATAGTTCCATTCATTCACTGTTAAATCACTGTATTTATGGTGCGTAATGGGTTGCTCACTGTCAATTTTCTACAATACCATGAAGCACGTAAGTATAGACATCTGTATGAGTAAAGGTCCCTGGTGTCCTCACTGTTGTATGTTTATGGTTTGTTTTCTTTGTCTTTAGTTCTGAGGAAAAAGATGGCAAGACCGAGGCAAAAGATGAAAAAGGTGAGCGCGTTGAAGGTTTCCTCGTTCGGTTCCATCAAACTCTGTGGATGGTTGCTCACCTTTGAAGTGTGTGTGTAACCTCTGCAGGTGGTGCTGCAGCCAGCAGTAGCAGGAATCTGTGGGTCAGCGGTCTCTCCTCCACTACCAGAGCGACTGATCTGAAGACCCTTTTCAGCAAATATGGCAAGGTCAGTCTACAGCCGAGTGTCCCTCTCGTGGGACGTCAGAAAAGCTCTGACAAATCACTGCAAATGGCTGTAGAAATGTCTGCAACACAACAGATTCTCAGAGTTTGAAACTAGTGCTGTTGATGCCTGTTCACTTTTGGCTCCCTCTCCCTGTCCACGTCTTGATCCTTCCTGCGTCTCTTCTTCCTCCTCCCCTCTCAGGTTGTTGGAGCTAAGGTGGTGACTAATGCTAAGAGTCCTGGGGCTCGCTGCTATGGCTTTGTCACCATGTCCTCCACAGAGGAGGCTACCAAGTGTATCAGCCACCTTCACAGGACAGAGCTGCATGGCAGGATGATCTCTGTGGAGCGGGTGTGTGTTAAGTGGGAATTTGTTTGTTTTTGTTGGAGGTGACCTGCAACTGCATTACCCATTGCGTAGCTGTTCGTTGGGAAGGAAATTTCTTGTTTAATGCTCATTGCGCAACATAGACGGTGAAGTGCAAGATTTACAACTTAAGCATGAATACTAGGCCTCAGTTTACAAATTTCACCATTGATGTTCATAGTAATTGTCCCCATTCCATTGATAGATGATAAAAGAATGAATTATTGGGCCTGTTCCATAGTCACACCCAGGCCAACAGGGCCTTCAGCCTCATACTCAGTACCTCAGACACTGCTGGGTTTAATATGAGTAACTTCTGGGGCATGATGACTTTTTTACATTGATATCCAGTATCCACAAAATGAAACTGATTGACCCACTGTGAACTTTGCTCTGTTCATCAGCTATTGTGAATGAATCATTTTAATCCATGTTATGAATGTTGCAGGCCAAAAACGAGCCTGCAGGGAAGAAGCCAGCCGACAAAAATGACACTAAGAAGTCTGGCGACAGGAGACACTCCTCAGACTCCAAGTAAGACCTTTTTATCGGGTGTCCTACAGTAACATGGGTGCAGCATACATTTTCAGCAAATCTACCCTGTGGCCATCAAACCACAGCAGGGTTAGCACTGTGCTTTGACCATGAATATAATACTCATACTGTTAAATATTCTGCAGGTCCGATGGCAAGGATGACAAGTCTGAAGGTGAAGGAAAAGACGGCAAAGGTGAGACCACTTGTATTTATCAGGTTAATGCTCCCCAAAATTTGACTAGCACCCCTGACTAAACCGTGGTTGTGTTTGCAGGCCGTAACGAGAGAACTGTGGTGATGGACAAGTCCAAGGGAGAGCCTGTGATTAGTGTCAAAACCAAGAGCAAGGAACGAGTAAGTTAAACATTCACTCATGTAAATGTTGTTTTCTATCACATCTACAGCCTCTTGAATCCTTTCTGTGTTCAGTTTTTCACACGAGCACAGCGAGGAGCCAGCCAGACAGGAAAAACTGCATGACTGGAGCAACAGGATAGATGAATAGTCTCTACATTGATGTCTTTAATGCGTTCCAATATTATTCAGTTACAAATGCATGTCAGTTTTGCTAAATATGATATGATGACCAAGCAGATAGAGGAAAATAACAGCTAATAAAAACAGCTAGGACCGTCTAATAAATTCAGAAAAATGCAGTTTGCATTTTGTAAGGCTCACCACAACGGCTATAATACAGTCTAGACAGAGTTTATTAGAGTACTTCAGTGTTTCTCCTCGTCACAGTGTTTTCAAGTTCCAGACTGCATGTGAGTTGTGAGAAGTTGTTGACTTCCTGTGTGTTTCATGCCTCTCTGCATTAAACCGTTTCCAAGTACGGGCGAGGTGTAAAAGACACACCTATCATACGACAATCTACTTTTACTTTTGTTGATGTTCAAAAGGCAGCTATGTACTTTCAGCATGTTTTTAATGTTTCTGTTTGTTTCAGGACCCGAGGAAATATGAAATATAAAGTTAATATATTATTATTCCAAACACTTTTATGGCACAAATAGACTTTAAACCACAGAACAAATGTGCAGGCCTGGCAGTAAGATTAGTTGTCCCCAAACACTTTGGGATAAGAGCAGCATCAAAGAAATCACTTATTGTGGCTGCAGTGCACACATGCAGGAACAAACTGACCAATGAATAATAGACTCATTTACTGGAGAACAAATAGCCTTTAAACCAGCACAAGCATTAGGCCCCACACACCTGCCTGTAAAACACCAGTTGTTTAGAAGCCCTTTAGTAACACACACACAGGAACACACTAACCAGTGAATAACAGACTGATTTCCTGGAAAACAACACTGTACCAACAACAGAATTTGCTCGGTAGGCCACTGTATTGTAAGCTAGCGGAGAGCAGTGCGCAGCTTGTAGTGGCCGGGGGGAAGAAATGGCTTTTGGGTTGACCGGTCATTCAGTAAAATTGAGGGTCAGATAATCAAGGTCCTTCTGTATCTAGGTTTTCTGCAGCCCATAGTGGCATCTCTCTTACCTCTCTCCTCACCTACCTCTCCCTTAACTAGAGCTCCAAGAGCCGGGACCGCAAGTCACCCAGTAAGGAAAAGAAAGACATCCTGTCCTTTGACCAAATCAAGGAGCAGAGGGAGCGAGAGAGGCAGAGGCAGCGGGAGAGAGAGATCAGGGAGGTGGAGAGACGCAGGTACACTGGGTAAGAAGTATTAGCAGAGACAATGAAGTGACCGACTAAGACCACCAGGGTGTCGTGTTTATTTTGATTATTAAATCAGCTTCAAGATGAAACGTAAGCACAACACAGTGCTTACTTTTGATGGTTAAAACATCTGCTAAAATAAGTCCATGGCTGTTGGTTAAGGAATCAAGGAAGTTGTATAATTCAGTCCGCAGTTAATACTATTCTGCACTGAAGTAGATTAATTAGCCCCTGTACTCGAGCCATGAGCTCAAGTCCAAGTTGGCACATGTTGAGGAAACTACTTTTTCAGCATTGGTCCAGCACTTTGCAGCTTTTAAAGGAAAAGTAACATGTAAATAGTTGTTTGTGTATGTCAGTGAGGATACTAATTTGGATATCGTTCCTCACTAGTGACCGGGACCGCGATCGTGATCGTGATGGCCGCCCAGAGCGTGAGCGCGAACGCATCCGTCTGTTCCGAGAGAAGGAGGAGCAGAAGCGCTTGATCCGAAAGAGGAACTGGTTGGAGGTACGGACTCCTCTGCTTTTTATTTCTGAGAATATTTGGAAGCTTTTCAAATTGAGGCAGCCACCTTTTTGGGAAAGCATAAACACATATTCCCGATATGTTTAAATTATATTAAGGGTTATTGTTGCAATTTTTCTGAACTTAAAACTTTGCTCACCAAAAAGTATTGCATTCTTGAGGATAAAAATTTGAATTAATGTTTTTAAGTTTGTAATATTTGGGTACCTGTTGTTCTGGATTAAAATACTTTGTTTTATATGCAGTTAGGTGCAGTCTGTTATTCCTCTGGTTGAATGTGATTTAAAAACAAAGAGGTCGGCTGCAATTCTCAGCACCTCAATTTTTCAGGATTTCCAGCCTTTAGAGCAGCTGTTTATTTCTCATGGGTACTTACTCTTACCCGTATTTCTTTGCCTTTAACCTCGCAGGCCACATATTTGCATTTTACCTCATAAGAAGAAACATCTTGTCTAAAATGCCCACATGAGTTTTGTGTTGCTGGTCACAACAGATCAGTCAGAACAATTTCTGGCTAAACCCCCAGGTTGAGAAGCAACGCCTCGACGCAGACCGCATGGAGCGTCAGTTCCTGGAGCGCGAGCGGCTGCGTGTGGAGTACGAACGGCGGCGTGAGCAGGAGAGGATCATGCGGGAGCGTGATGAGCTGCGGCGGCAGCAGGAGCAGCTGCGCTTCGAACAGGAGCGGCGGCCCATGAAGAGACCTTACGACATGGAGGGCAGGTAAATACGTAAAGGCTGGTGTGGACTGCGTGTTTTCTGGCTGTTACTATGTTTTTAAAAGAATGTAACACAAATACTATCACTATACAAATCCCAATCAGGGCCGTAGTACAACCCATAAACATATCTTCATAGGAAGAACCTAGTCTTATAGATCTTGGAGAAAAATAAAGAAACAGAGAGGAGGTTAAGTTTATAGAGTATTAAAGTAAGTGATAAAAAGCTGCCATTTGCTGCATAATTAATCAGAACTGCCTCGATTGATTTGTGACACAACGAAATAAACAATAGAGCATAATATGGAATGATGCACATTACTGGTGAAAGAACGAGCACCTAGATATGACGAAACAATATTCTGTGAGATTGTAGCAGTTTGGTGCACCACAGCTCTGTGTATTAAATTATTTCTGTATGTATCTGGATGCTGTTATTCAGGAAAGACGACTGGGCTGATAAGCGCATGGCCATGGATGACCGTTACGGCCGCTCAGACTTTGGTCGCCAAGATCGCTACCAAGACTTTGATCACAGAGACCGTGGCCGTTACCAAGATGACGTGATGATGGATAGGAGGGACAACTCTCGTGGCATGGACAGAGACAGTCAGGTAAGAAGCACTGACCTTCCTCCTAATATGCGATACTGGTGTAAGTAGTCTCCTTTACTCATTATCAGGTGTATGTATCATTTGCACTGTGTAGCAGGCACTTTTACTGAAGCCACTTGAAGAGGACGGAGAATGTAAACATTTTTGGTGTGGCAGGTTTTAGTGGAAAATATTTCTCCAAGTGTCTTTGCCACTCATTAATAGTGTTCTTTGGTGGGTCTGGAAATGTAAGGAGAAGACATTTTACAAGCTGCAGGCCTTCTATAGTGTTGCAAGTGTGCAAAAAAAAAGGACAGGTAATGCTGAGTGTCAGACAGACCCACCATCATTTCTCATTTGCTAAAGTAAGAACCATGGGATATTATGGTATTATTGCCCAGCAACTGTATTGATTCAGTTAGTTTGTGATGGTTCAGACAAGTGCTTGCTCTTATTGCACAGCTGTCCCTGTTTTGGTTTGAATAGTAATTCTTGTGCCAGTTGTGGTGCAAACCATTTCTTAATGTGTAGTCCAAAGGAAAAATTCTCAAATAAGCTACACAAACAGTATTTAGCTTTTTTGATTGGGTTAAACTTAAATTTGACATTTCTCCAGAGCGGTTGAAATTGTCTTGTGGTGGTGCACTGCTGCTGAGTAAATGAGATCACTGGTTAGAAAAAATGTGGATTTTTAATGTGGAAAATGTGCTGCAACTGTGCTGGATAACAGAGTGCCACTGAATGTGGATTGTGATTATTTCTGTTAACCTGCTGATCTTTCTCTCCAGCACTTCTCAGACCGGTCAGACAGACATGGCAGAGACGGCAGAGACTCCTGGGGTGGTGGCTATGACAAGCGCATGAACCCCAGGTCAGCACCTGGCCAGTGGGCTTACACTGTCTGGTTTCAGCTACATGGAAATACACTTAAGAAAAGGCTGACTCTTGACATTTTAGCTGAGGAGTAATTCTATTGATCTGTCCCCCTTTAGGGAAGGAGGGCGAGACTGGGACTCTGGACGCAAGATGGATGGAGACAGAGCATGGCAAAGTAGGCATAGCTCTGCTTTATTCTGCTTCAAGTGACTAGAACTCTGCTGAAACTGACACACACACAGAGGGGATGTGCAGGGTGTCCATATGCAGCAATGTAATGTGGCAAATAGAGCGAATTACACAGATCACAATGGGCTGGTGCAAGTTGCGTATAAAAGGACTACAGCTGATGATTTTCACCACTATTTAATCTATTGATTGTTTTAAAAATTAATCAGTCCACATGATGTCAAATGACAAATGTCCATTGCAAGGTAGCAGAGGCTAAAGTGATGACTAACCAGTTTTAAGATATAAAAGGGAGAAAAGAATGTTGCAAAAATAAATAAATACCCACCAGTGATTGATTGAATTGTCATTTGGGGTTTTGCCTTGATCTGCATCTGACGCCTGGTTCCTCTCCTCCAGGTAGAGACGGTGCTATCCCCGGCCAAAGCCACATGGCACGTGGAGGAATGGCAAGGTGAGCAATAGATAAAGTCTGTCCATGTCCATGTGAAGGTCACGCCTGTGTTTAGAGCAAAGAAAATGAGTTGTTAAAGGCCCCATGGTGTACACTTTTCCAGGGTTTTATTTAACTGTTTATATCCCTAGCATGATGTATTTGTGGTTTTGAGGACCTGTGGTCTGATAAATATAGTTTTACAGCTCCTCTCTCTTGCCTTTGTCCAGAGCTCTGGCAGCATGGCTCGTTTAGCCAATCAGAAGAGAGAATCAGCACCTCTCCACTGATTGGCTGACTGTTTTCTGAGTGACATGGTTGGGCCAATCAACCGACGTCACTGCGCAATGCATTCTGGGACGTAAACAATAGCGCGCCGCCATATCGAGCGAGAGAAAAACAGAGCCAACGAGATACAGTAACTATTTAAAAACTTGTCGAAAGCGAGTTATCATGTTATGTAAGATTGTCATGGCTACCACCGAGCGTGATGTTATACAACCGTACGTATTTGAGCCCGACTCCGATCCCGAACCACAGACGAAGCCGGGATTTTTTTGCTATGGTGATGACGGTGTGCATGAATGCAGTGGCCCCTCCAGGGATCAGCGAGAGTGAATGTTTGAAATGTTTTGCTTAAGCCAGACGCTCAGTTTGCGTAACCTACAGCCGAGAGAGAACATCAGGGTAAAGCATTCTGCAAGAACTGAGGCACTCTGCTTTGATGTGGACAAACTACGCCAGCACAGGATTTTACCTGCGTCTACACTGGCAGTCACCAGGGAGAGGAGGAAGCGCAAGCGGTGCGAACATAAACAAAATAGGGGGAAGAGAGCTGGATCCACGCTAGGCTAAAAGCTAACCCCTCCAGACCAGCAGCACCGTCGCTCTTGCTCTCTAATGTTCGCTCCCTCGACAACAAGCTGGATGAGCTACGCTTGATAAGAGACACCCGCAGAGACTGGAGAGACTGCTGTGTGCTTGCTTTTACGGATACATGGCTCCATGGAAACATCCCATCCCTGCAGGAGTAGAGCACTGAACATTGTCAGAGACCCCTCTCACCCGTTCCACAAATACTTTGAACTGCTGCCATCAGGCAAACGGTTCAGGAGCATGAAAAGCAAAACCACCAGAATGCACAACAGCTTCCTCCAGAAAGCTTAGACTTTTAAACTGCTGACTTTACCCATCATTCACAAGTGAGAAACGCTATCTCATTTTGTGTGCACTACAGCAGTATGTGCAGCTAAATGACAATAAAGCTTGATTTGATTTGATTTGATTTGATTGTGTCGGGTTGATAAAACAGTAGGTGCTGAATTGAGCCCAACAGACGAGCAAATTTGGACTAAAACCCTGCGGGACCCGTGAAACCGGGACCCTGAGCGTGATGTTATACGACCGTACGATGCCGAACCACAGACGGCAGGAGAAACCGAACCACCTCAAATCCGTTTATTACAAGATGTTTCAGAATGATACGTTATTTTTGTTAAATATGTTGTGAACTTGTTGCCCTGGGAGCGGAGGGGTACTGGCTAAGTTCGCTGGCTTGGTAGCTGGTTGCCTGGGGACGCAGGCGCTCTGGGCGGAGTCACTGACGTCACAACTCCAAGGAAGTGTAATCCGCTTGTTTTACAGGGACAGTTTGAAAAAACGGGCTGTGTGCGCTTCTCCATTTATCATAGGTGAAATGCATGGGACAGTATTTATGTGGCCCCAAGACCTTCCCTATCACGCTAAAACAACGAAAATTGCATTTTTCATGCCATGGGGCCTTTAATGTAATTTCACTGCATGACATGTCTTTCAGTCTAGAAATAGCACAGTTTTAATCCACAGAATTTAATAACTTGTAAGCTTTATTGAAGTTGATAACTTTGATCCGACTGGACAGTGCACTTCTCAGGCAGACTTGTGAAGCAGCAAACTCTGTATATATTGCAAATGTTTAGATCACTGTATGATTTCGTCTCTCTCTCTCTCTCTAGCCGTGGAGGCTACATGAACACCGGTACATCCCAGTCTCTCTCTGGAGCTCTGAACAGACAGAACCAGCTGATGCAGGGCGGCGGCCTGCAGGGTGGGGCCTTTGGTCGACGCTACTGATGTCTTCCTGTCTGTGTTTGACTTGACTGTCTGGTTGACAACATACGCTGGGACTCTTTCAGGACGCTGTACCAGGGACAGGAGTTTGTTCCTTTTTTTTTTTTTTTCCCAGGAATTCCTTCATTTTTGGACACAATTCCAGTCCCCTTTTAATGGGATCTGTTGTTTTCCTGTTTGTTCCTTTGTTTTTTTTCTCCCCCTACATTTTGTGCTGTAGTGATCTCATCCCTGGTATGTGTCGATCAGCCAGTAGCTACCTTGTTTGTGCAACACGATCTGCCTAAAATAATGTTGTACAAGCTGGCCCTGTGGTGGACAGTCACGTCAGAGCTGTGTTCATGTCATTTGGAAATATTTTGTTGACACCCAGGATGATGGACCCAATCACACGCAGCCCCCTCTGTGTCACCCCGGTTTTTGTCTGAAAACAGTTTCCCCTTCTCAATAAATGAGTCCCTGTTGTCCTTTCACCTGTTCAGTGGGACAGTGAACTTTGTCTGCTGCTTGTAATTTGCTCACAAAAGCTTTGAAGTCCTCATCTTCTGTTTTTAGTCCTCTTTTTCACATTTTCTTTTTTAAGACTGTGCTTTGAATTGTCACTGCACAGTTAAAAGGTTTTTAAAATGAAAGGTCACACCCCAGTCATCCATGCTTGTTAGCCATGTTTTTGTTTTTTAATTTACTTTGTGTGTGTGCGTGCGCGTGTGTGTGCCTGTTAAATATTGGTAATAAACACCCCAGAGTGTCCGTTCAAAAACTATTGACCAATCTCTGTGGTAAAATCTGAAACTTAATGTATTAGGCTTTGGCCTAAATTTTCTGTAACTTACAAATGTGTTATTGTATTAGTTTATTTGTGCATAGAGGCTCTTTTTTTCTTGTATTGCCACTGTTTGGTTCATTCGATGGATGCCATGGGTCATGGGTAAGGTTTACCAAGTGCTGATGTCTAATTGGGCCCACTTGTTATATTTGTTGAATGAAATTGCTGCCTTGAGTAATAAAATATTTTTCATCTCTGCAGTGGTGCTACTGAAACTAAAGCTCTCAGGCTTATTGAAATTGTCAAAACAAATTGTGAGTCATAACTATCATGATCCGCGCTAACTGTATCGTTGGCGTTCACAGCTGGAAGCAGCTGAGAATATGAGCTGGTGTGACATATCTGAAGCTCCAAAACAGGTTTTGCTCTTTGCACAATAAAAAAAATGCTCAGTCACAGTGATATTCTTGCAAGGTAGACTGTAGATTCAAATAGGAGGGCAAACCGCTTTGTTTGCTAATGAGGCTGAGGAAGAGAAACTATGCATGTTTATTAATGTCACTCTTTAAATGCCTGTCTTGGATGTTATGTTTTGATATCAAATACACACAAAAACATAATGGAGCAAAATGTTCTTATATTTTGGGTTATGATGGAGCAAAAATTGCCCTTTGTTTTGATATCTGGCATTCATCATTCTTCACTACATCATAGCAAGGTGAGGTGACCTCACCTGTGAAACTACATAATCTGCTTTTAAATTTATGCTGTAATATCTGCCGTTTCAGTCAACAGAACATCAGTAAGCGAAGTCGCAACGACACCAGGAAAACCTGATGAAGTACACATCAGCGGTGACTATCAAATGGCATGCAGACACAACGATGATAAAATGGCAGTTTTGAATAATGGAGACAGATTAATGGTCCTGTTACTGAGCCTTCTAGCTGCCCAACTTACAACATATAACTACTTGTACCCAGGCTGGTGCCCTTGTGATCCTTGTGCCACAAATCCTTACAAAAGGCAGAGGGAAATGTTACCCAACCTCCAGCGCAGGCTGAAGAAATGAGGCGAAAAGCTGCAGGCTGCAATGCCCGTCCAAGGGGTCAAGCCAGGAGAAGTGATTGTACTTTTAGCCATGCTAGTTCTCTATGTACAGTGTAATTATCTCAGTAAATGACTGGTTTAATGTGGAATTAAAGAATTAAACCTTTTGTAGGCTGGTGAAGGTCACATACGTCCCACAGAACACCCTGATGTTGACCTCTGTACAGCAAACTCAAATTATGAGGACACCCACTGTCAGAATTTGCCTGGTTTTTCCACATATAGCTCTTTCATCAATGTGTGTTTCTATGAAAAGAAAGAAACTCTCATTTGACTTCCTCGGTCCAATCTATTACTGGGCCCAAGTTCCTTTTTTATAAGAAATGAAGTTCCTCTCTACCCGCTGATACTTCTCCCCGTTGAAGGTCATGGTCAAGGTGTGTGTCATTCAGGCTAAAGGGCAGTAAGAGCAAATGATGGGAAAATACAATAAATCATATTTCCAGTGTTATTCCACTTGAAAAAGTTGTGGCAAGTTTGTCCACATTTCTTTAAAAATGACCCAGACAGTTTCTGTGCCCACAATGTTAATAATATTAATAATTTGCTGTCAACTGCACAGCTCCAGTGTTTGCTTTTCAATAACATGTTCAAGCATTAGTCCTCTTATTTCCTGCCACTGGCAGAAACATGATCATGTTCTCAGATAAAGACTGATCTATCCAAAATGATATTAAATAATGTTGTCTATGAGCTTACCAGCAACATATGTCGACTTCATGTGAACACGTTATCATGGTTTCATACTATACATGCTGTACTATATTACTACACCATACCATCCTCGGCCATTCTCTTTCTGTCCACTAGAGGGTGTTGTAGAATCATGGATTGAAAGTGGTCATTCAAACCATTTAGTTGATGCTGACAGTGAATGCAACAGCAGAATCAGCATTAGTCCCTGTGTTTTTAACATTACCAGTAACCAGCAGTGAGAAGTGCGAGGTTCAAAGTCACTGCGTCTGCACACTGGATGTGTCACTTGAATGGACCTGACTAGTGGAGAAGTTCTCAGTAAAGAGACAAGGAACAGAAAGAAACGGTGAGAAAGTTTCTATTATAAAGCAAAATCACAACCAAAAACAGAAGCATAGGGGATGTGAGAGGAAGGTCGGGGAAAAAAATCACTTGGACTGCACTGCTGCACCGGCGCCTCTCACTGTTCAGGCTGAGCGGCTGCCCCCACAACTGCAAACAGTCGGCCAGATGTAAGACACACTGCTTAAGTCAATATGAGCAGACCCTAAGCTGCCTGACCACTGGGGAGTCACAGGCACCTGACCTGGACACACACACACACACACACACACACACAAATGCACACTGAACGTCAGTCTTCAGTGTCAGCCCCATGCTGTGCGACATCATTTACCCACATTCCAGGCCTTTGAAAAATGTCCATTAATTTGTTTCTGATGTCTGTCCTGACAGGACAACGTTTTCTGAACTCAGTCTTCCCTGTGTGTGTGTGTGTGTGTGTGTGTGTGTGTGTGCGTGTGAGTATCTATTCCACCATTCTTTATCTTTGCCTCTCTATTAAAGTATCCAGATTTTTGATCTAGAAATCCTGTTGATTAGGTTTAACTCAAGCCATTCCCTTTTTGTAATGTTAGCAGAAGGAAACAAGCATTCTGTGGTTTCCCACAATTTCCCACAGCTCTCAGGTTGCATGAAGCTGTGCTCTTAACCACCATCAGTCCTCGTAGGGGTTCATTCATTTGGGTTTTCACCATCCGAGCTGAACTGAAGGCATGCTTTCATGAGGTTGTGGGTCTTTTCACAACATTTGGAACCGATGTTTGGGCATGATCCTATCAACTGTGGTTCTCTATCGTGCTATTCTCTGTCTAAATTAACCGCTGGAATTCTGATTTTCCCTTAAATTTCCTCTTAAATAGTTTCATAGTTAGAAAGATTTTTTTTTTCATTTTGTAGAAAAATGTCACATACATATTCTGTATCTGTAATACTTCACTGAAGCTACATCACACTGATATGTTAAATACTCCAACCCAGTGTGGCATTGTTTTACGGCCGCAGCATCACATCAAATACAAAAACATCTAGATGTCTTGTGCGTCATTTCATACACATTTCCCTGTAATTCAGCTGGACACGGTTGGTATCTTTGGAAACACTGGGATCTCTACTAGACTTTAAAGTTCTGTAGGTCTGAACAAAGCTCAGCCTCAGAGCAAACTCACCTGTGGCTGCAGCAGATGTGAAAAGTTTAAATTCACTCAAAAGTTATTTATTTTGCACAGTTAAAATGTATTTACATTGCTGAAGCATGAGGAAAACAGTGTATACATGTGTAACCTATCTAAGAAAATAGATATGTGCAGATTGATGAAAATTTATTTAGATTCATAGTACAGTTACATCTAGGAATCAACTAAAGATACACAAATTGTATCAAACTTCACCTGGCTAGCCTTATTTTTCAAGCTTCATTTTTTCCTCCCATCAAGCATTCTTTTCTTGGTGGAGAAAGAGTCGATAATATTTTGACAACCACAGGTCCCAGAGTACCACCCAAGTCCCGCATGTGAGAGACAGACAAGCATAAAGGAATTCACGCCGTATCACACAGCGGGCATCCGGTGATTACTGATGGACTGTTTCATTGCTTTGATTGGATCAAGTGTCTGCGGTGGAGAGCAAAAAACTGCCACTGTGGTGTCAGCGCATGTGAATGTGAGGCATCACTGCAGAACCGGTGTACGGTCGTGTTGCATGTATGCATTTGATGGTGCGCTCATGTTTCTAGGAGCATCTGCATGTGGCTGCATGTGTCTGTGAGTCTGTGTGTTAGTCTACAAGACGTCTGACCTCAGATCACTCCGGGCAGATCCACCAGGAGCTTCCTTGGAGAAAAAAACAAAGCTGAGACAACATCCGTGTTATGGTTCCACAGAACTGAAGCTCAGAGCAACAGCTAGACCTGCAGGGAGGAGGAGGAGGTCTGCAGGCCTTCAGCCCTCTGAATTCTGGAGGAAAACAGAGTGACAGACAGATAGATAGATAGATAGATAGATAGATAGATAGATAGATAGATAGATAGATAGATAGATAGATAGATGTTTCATGCAGTATCTCACTCATGAAAAAACATGACCCTAACTACTATCAGCAGAATAATAACAATAAATAAATAAATAAAATATATAGTCTATTGTCAACCTCAGTTCAGTCGTCTGATTTATTTATATAATTTATTTTTGACATAAGGGATTATTACACAACATGCCAAGACTGCATGCTTTGTGAGCTGATTTCTGAGGTTTATGACATCAGAGACACTGGAGAGAAAGAACACGCCAAGCTGGAGAAGTTTTGGACAGACATCTCATACCAAGCATCAGGTGGACAAATCATTTGGTCTGAGGCTCCCCTTCTTCTAAAGTGATGGACAACAACAACCATGAGGATGAACCCCTCAGCTGGTCTGCTGGGACAGTCCAAACCAGTGTCCCCTCACCGCATCCCCAAACATCTGAGCAGGACATGCAGACTCCCGGCCCAGCTGCTGGACAGAGTGAGGGCCGCAACAAAAGCTACATTTCCCGCATGCGAAAGAGGCTGAGCTCAAATGGCTGCTGGCCTGCGAAGAAGAAGGAGAAGGTGGTGAGCGGACCCGTGCCACGCTGGGTCAAGAGGGTGCAGGCCATCATCAAAAAGAGGAACCAGCAGAGAAGGAGAGCCGCCACTCTCTCCTTACACAAGGCTCCTGTCAGCAAAGGCAGCAGGACGCTGGACCGTGTGAAGAAGGCCCGTCCTTAACTGGAGACATGAAGGGCACCTTCATCAAGAACCACCTCAACACCTCCAGCGTCACCCCAGCAGCAGCATTATTTGAATTTCTACAAAAAAAAAACCCATTGAAAAGTGACTTTCCCTAAAGCTTTTGCATTTGTGTGTTTGTTGTAATGGTCAATTGAGTGAAGAATGTTCATTTTAAAGACGATCAAATGCCCAGTATCACCTGAGACCTGAAACATAAGAAGTTTCACTTCATTTTTTTAAAGTTTCATTGTTTGCATGATGTTTGGACAATGTGTCATGGACTGACATCCTCTGAACCACTGGTAGCTGAGTGCATTTGTGTCCCCCTCCTTCAAAAAATGATGCAGAATATGAACCATGAGCATTAATCCTTCATCTGGAGGTTCATCCTCAGTAATGATTGACCAACTGACCAAACCTTGACAATGCACTACTGGAAACCTGTTGGTTAATTCAAAATCACTAAACTATGTTTATCCAACAGTTTGTATTCTTAAGAAATTAGGTTGCAACATAATGCAAATCATTTTCACTGGAAGGCCAACAGGAATAGAAATGCAGAAATGAAGAGAGATAATGAATAAATAGCCACGTGTGCACATATCCACCCCCGTCATGCTGCTGCCAACCCAAACACAGACATCTTTTAGGGCTATTTGAAATGACTTGGTTATGAAATCTACTTTATCTTGGCCAACTTATGTCTCTTGGGGTGGGATGAGTCTGAGTTGGGTAAGGCCGGTCAAGCCGTGCTGGTACTGCCTGCTGTATGCACAAAGTCCCCGGTCTACCCTGGAGTGGCTGAACAGGCCCAAGGCCAGCTGCCCTTGTGGATCGAACACGGGACATATTCATGCTCAAGACTTGGTGCGCTCCCTACAAGCCTCGTACATGATGTACGAGGATGATAGTAGGACTTTCAGGGAGAGCTGTGCAAACTTGCAGAACCGGGGAGCACAAACTTATGACTTGTGCGTGTGTGTGTGTGTGTGTGTGTGTGTGTGTATACATTTGTGTAAGAGTATTTATAAGTGTGTAAGAAGGACATGTGGTTACTATTGATGCCTGTTTCACTGCATACATGCACACACACGCACACACACACACACACACAGACATGCCTGCCTGCACATGCTCTTGCCCCACTGACAGAGAACATGTCTGAGTGAGACATGGGAGATGGGGGTTTTGGGGTTTGGTTTCAATATATGGATTAAGATTTCATTCTGTACATACATGTGAACTTATATTATGTCAAACCTGATGGCTAATAGTCATGACTGCACACCATCATACTCTCTCATAAACAGCACTTGTATACTGTGTACCCACTGTGTACCCACTGTTCCCATATGTGTGCAAGTGATATTCTGTCTTTTTGCCTGAGGGAATAGAGAACACAATGTTCATGCGAGCCCAAAAACTAAGAGGCTGTGGGAGTTATTTGGAACATAATGTTGTATGCGGCATATGAAGAAAACAATGTCAGACTTTGCTGTAGCGGCCCTGAGCGTGAAGGTAATATGTAACAGTGCAGCATAGTGTTTCCCCTCTGAAGTTACGTTGTGAGACAAATCGTTTTCCCAGGGATTTGAGTCTGTTTCCCATTAGAAAACGTTTCCCCCTGCAAAGCTCCGTCTCTCTAGCGCTTTTTGTAGCCACACTAAACTTCTTAAGACTCTCACTGGAAAAGGGAAGACTATAAGGTTCATTAGAGGAATGTACACAGGATGTACATGTGCACAGCTGAATATTGTACAGTAAGTTCAAATATGCATATCAAACACACACATGGGCACTGACAATCCATCCATCAAACAGTTTCTCCGTTAAACTGCATAAGTGTATAATGCGGCCTCTTCATGTCAGCGCTGAATAGAGGAATGACATACTGGTATTCTTCTGCACACAGGCGCATACACACACTTCTCCTCCTCCAGTCACTCTGTGGCACTTTTACGACTTTGCTCTTTCTTTAGTAAAAGCCGTTAAAGACTGAACTCCCACCGAGGAACCTCTCTCCTCCGCCATGCCCGGCACATCCTCCTCCGCTTTACAAAAGATTCCTTAATGGGCTTTCCAATTATGGCCAAGATCTTGCTTGGTGTGGCAAATTAGGGCTTTCTTTGCGGCTTCAAAGACACCAGTAAAATGTGAAGTGAGCCATGTGGCTGGTGGAACTGTGACTCATGAGTTTTTTTTTTAAACGTCTTCTCTTTGACATTCTTTTCCCCCAGCTGGCTTCAATGTCTCGACAGCGCCTACTGAAGGTTAGTTGTTCTCGTGTTGTGTCTGCACAGTGACGACAATGGGAGAGAGTGTAAACCTCCCATTCCCATATTCAGATAAGGGAGAACATAATGAAATGTCTAAGAAACCAAACAATGGGAAATTGGCCTTGCACGGGCAGTATTGATTTCTGCATGGGAGTGACAAGTTTATATAGATACACTGCCAATCAAACATGCACATATACTCACACAAAGCACTGTACATGCACATGCACAGTGCACGAGATTTTGCTTGGGTACCATCTTTGTGTGTGATGCATCTCCAGCTGCAAACAATGGCCAGTGGCTATGAGGCTCTGACTCCCACCTGAACAGCAGCTGATGGAGGGAGGCTGGAGGGCAGTAGGAGGATGTATAAATAAAATTACGTTTGAGGAATAGGGGTGAAGAGGAAATCAGAGCACCATAGATAAATTCATCTTAATATGGAACCCCCCCTGGGTCACGTGGTAGAAAAACAATAATACATGTGCAAATCTGTGCTCTCAGTTCACAGATTCATTAATTGTACCATCAAATTAAAAAGTGTACCCTCAGATTTATAAATGGTTCCTTGAAATTCTGAACCTGTTCCCTCTAATGGCCAATCCTTACCCTCAGATTTGTAAACTACAGGTTACAAAAAAGAAGGTGCAGAGTCATATTTTGAGGGTACGGTTTATTCATCTGTGTTTACAGTTTGGTAAACTGAGAGTACAGATTTGCACATGGATTTATTCGTTCTACCATGTGACCCCAGTGGATTTACAAGAGTCAACAAAAGCATAAACATCAAAAATGTCTGTCAACACACACATTGCCAGCAGATCTTTGATTGCACATCGTTATTGTGGCTTCGTAGTATTGTGTGCAGTATGTGGCTTGGGATGTCAGCCGCAACCCACATACCGCACGCATATGGTTTAACCTCTCAAAATATTTATGTTGCATTTGGCTGTAACACCAAATCCGCGTTTTCTGTTTTTCCTAGAGTCAGACTCCTGTAGAGTCAACAGAATGGAGGTTTGCACCACTGTTTGGTGACCATGTAGCCTATGTGCGCTTGTGTTTGTGTGCATGTGTTGTTTTCTTCGCGTTTTGCTTCCCACGTGTGAGTGTGTATGTTGTCGTGACGAGGACTGAGGCTGGGATTCACTGAGAGACGCAACACTTGTGTGTTTGCTCTGGCGCTCTGCTCTTTTGAAGACTGTAAACACTTGTAAATAGAGGCCCATCAAGACAAAGAGGGAGAGAGAGACAGAGAGAGACAGAGATTTAGCAGTATTTATCATTCATTTAAGTGTTTGTAATCAGTTTTGACGTACCGCATGGACCAAGAACAGATGCTATGAGCTTGTCTGGACTTGGTCTTTTTGCTGGTTATCATGGTTTGCGCTCAACATATTCCGGTTGATCTGTGATTTCACACGTTACAGCCAACATAATCTCTCAGTAGTGCTAAAAAAAGATGAATGTTAATGTTTGCGTTTGCAAGACTGCAGATGAAAAAGCCTAAAGAGGGCAATAAAGGAATTCCAACCCAGCAGGAAATCTATCTTCTTTTCTTATCCAGATGTTGTGGGTTCATGGTGATCTTTTAATTTCCTCAGCAGAACTCAGGGTCAAAGCCAAACTAATCGGAGCGCAGAGGGACTGCATGACACTAAACTCTTACATATCAGATCTGCATACAGGCCAAAGCACCACGGGCAATCTGTCTGCCCGTCTGTCTGAATCAGCGGCTGCTCTTGCTCTTCCTTTATCTGCATCTGTCTGTCACATCCCTTCCTCTGCTCCCTCTCACTCTGTTCCTGCCCATTGCACACAGTGTTCACAATGTTCCCTCGCCTTCTCGGTGGCTGACAGAACTCTGGTTTACATTTCACCTAATCTGAATAATCTTTTGTAACACTAGCAAACTAAAAATCAGCGATGATGCTGCCTCGATGTGTTATGTTTTGTCACTTCTGCCTTGTTTTTTATTGCAGTGGATCCCCTTTGGGAATGAAGCAGGGAATTCGCAGTGAACGCATTGTTTGAGATTGAGGAGATATGACTGGGTGCTTGGCCAGTGGTGATCATTATGTTAACTACCATGTCTCTATGGAGAGCTGTGGATAGGCGTTGCTCCTCTGACTAACCACTGGGTTGGGCTTGTTGGTCACCCATAAACATCATGTCCCTCCGAACACCCACACAGGCCTACACCGCCTCACACATACATTAAAGGAAACAGTAGGCTATATATGGAAAGGCAAATATACAGGGGCAGCAGCTGATTACTTGAAAAATGGTTCCAGGGTTCAATAGTGCATGAAACAAATCTATTTCTTTCATTTCTTTTTCATACATGGAAACTGAGAAGGACCAGTGACCAACACCAGCAATCATCTTGAAGCCATGCAAGTCTACAAGATGACAACTAAGGATCAAATACATGGAACATTAAAGTATACATAGCGCGATATTCAGCACCTCCCAATGGCAATAAAAGTCCCTTTTGTTTTTATCTGTGGCTCACACCACAGCACAACATGCAACACAGCCTCGTTTTTGACTCTATACTCCACACGTGAAACATATTTTCCTAATCCAGGTTTAACTGAGTTAGCTTGTTTCTTCAGTTGATGGGATTTGTTAGAGTAATATTCCTATAGATTAAACGGCACATTCTGAGGGCATGTGATTTGGCATCGATCCACTTGGAAAAAAACCCCAGCTGCAATACATAGATGCATATCGAGTTTAAAGAGCATGGACATTCAAACCTTTTGCAATCGAACACCACATGGTGTGAATGGACACACATCAGATTACATACAGTCATATTATTCGGGGAGAATTAAGCTTTAGGTCAGCCTGAATTTGATTAGAGGACAGTTGGAGACAAAGTAAGAATTTGCCATAAGATACAAAAAATTAAAAAAAGGTTTTCTCGGCTTGTATACATCTCTCCCACATCATCTCCTATTTCCACCAGTGTCTTTGATTTATCCTGAGGATTTGAGCTTACATTCTTAAATCCAGACTATACAAATCAAACGTGCCCCTAAGCTGTTTAACTGCCCCTGCAAAGTATATGTGGTGCATTTAAACATCTTGTTCTCATTTCCCTGATGAATTTAGAGGAGATGCTATGACAAACATAGGATGCAGGGGGTGTACTTTTCTGGTGTAGGCCTACTGATTTATTTATCTATTTATTTTTATTGATTTCAGCTTTGAAAAATCCACAGCAAAGCTTTCTTTCTCCATACGTCTGGAGGGCACGGGACAAGGCGTTGTGGTATCCTTGTCAATCGTTCTTTGTCGTCATTTCTGAATTCAGCAGACTGTTCACCAATGGCCGACCAATGGGAGAGGGAGCTCTTTAACACACCCATGCTGCTCACAAGATCTGTCTGAGATAGTCACTTGAGTGTTGGCTACCCAAAGCATTGGAGTCGCCTCATCATGGTATATCATCACTAAAATCAATCCTAATAAACATGATAAATATGTGGGTGGTCTGACTCATGTGAGTTAGAGAGGGGTGGATCAGATTTATTCAGAATTTTGGAATTATAATGAAATTTTTATTTCTGACCTGATGAACCTTTGATGAGGGAGGATGGAGAAATCTGAGGAATCTGGAGTTGAAATTAACACCATACTTCATACTGAGGCAGTTTCATGTTTGATAGGATATTGGCTCAGAAGACACTGTGTGTGATAAACGTAGGTATGAATGTGAATTTTCTCCCTAAAAGATTATTTTGTCTCCTGATTAGCCAGTATCAGTAAAGTATAAGACATGACAGACAGAGGGTTAATTTTTTTCTCAGTGACTACATCCAAAAGTCCTTATGGGTGATGCAGGTTTCCTGGAAGATTGAGCAACCAGTACAAAATGTTGACAAATGAGCTCAATGTTGTTGACTAAAGAGTAAAACGGAATTCTACAGCTAATTAACATATTTTTCCTAATCATAATATATTGACTAATTTATAGTGATTATAACAGACATCAGTCCAGGGTTGGGATCAGCCGGAGCTCTTGTGATCAAGATTGTGAATGATGATTTCTTCACTGATTCAGAGTTTGGAGGAGGTTCAAGTCCCGCCCATTTACCTCCAGCCAATCAGGTTTGGATATTCAAATGAGCCACTCATAAAGATGACTTGGAGCGGCAACTGTGACAGACCTCATCAGAAACTTTACTCCTTGACCGCAGCTCTACACCACTGCTTCACCGGTGTTAATTTGACTAACCGGCTGCCATTGGATATAGCCTACAATTGTTCAACTAAAACCCAGGGACCTTTTTTATTCGGGACTCACAGCAAAAAAAAAAAAAAATCTTTCAATAATATGGGCAAAGAAAATATAAGTTTTTTGACAGTTTGGATAATTTTGGCAAAAATCTGCTCAGCTTTTTCTTCTGACCCTGAACCCACCAGTGTGTTTGGTAAGACTGACCGGCCATGCCATTTCCCTTCTGTGATATTGTTTTTTTGCTTTTAGTAACAACAGTGCAGTTGTTTAGTCTGATGGAGTAAACAAGTGTGTTGACTGGAAGCTGCTTAATTAATGCAGGTCGCTCGGTTTTGACCGGGAGTAACCCCGGGACAGGCTTCAGAGCTCCAGTTCTGCAGGTCTGCAGGTCTGCACCCTCTTCCCAAACCGTTTAGCTCCATGTGCGCCTATAGAGAGGCCACTACTATAGGTCTTTTGTTAAAAAAACGGAAGAGAGGAAAATGAAAATCAGCACATTCTAAATCAAAATAAATAAATTTAAAGTGAAGTAGTATGGAAGAAAACACATTTTCCTCGGTACTATTATGAGCAGCCCATGTAAAACAGCATGCAACAGTGTTAGAAAAATTATCAGTAAAATTTTGTTCCTTTCACTTCAGGCCAGCATTGTCTAATTTATTGTGAAATCTATATATGTATATTGTAATTACTGAAATGTGGTAGTCAGAATAAGTTCACCTGATTAGTGGTCATCCATTTTTCAGGGTGATAACTGCACTTTGCCTCAACACAGTGTAGGAACATTAGGTTCTCACAGTGTTTTGAGTTAAGACTTAAACTTCTGCTTGAAGAAATGCACTGGAGACAAAAGAGGGCGACACTGCCCTGCTCTTTACGGCCCGCCGTGGCTGCCGGGGACTGGCATGCACTGCTGAGCTTGTCGGCCTCATGATAGAATAGAAGGAAATATGTTTTTGAATTTTTTTTTCAATATGCTGAAAAAAAGAGCGGCCTCTTTTGTGTACTGATAATAGACCGTGGAAGGTTGCAAACTTTTGCACTGTTGAATGGAGACATTAATATAAAATCGATTTATAAACTCAGATTTTTCAGTGGCGACGGACAGAGATGAAAGTGAAATTATTTTGAATATGCCTAAGCAATTTCTCTCTCTCTCTCTCTCTCTCTCTTTGTGTGTGTGTGTGTGTGTGTGTGTGTGTGTGCGCGGTAACAGCAAACACCACAGATGACTGGATCACAGACTACACAGAAATCTTGTCCAAATTCTCCCTGCGCACCTCGGACGTCCCAGATGACGACCTGTGCTACATCGTGCCCGGCCGGCCGGAGACCATCGCAGAGTGTGAATTCAACCCAGAAACACAGACCTTCGTCGTGATACATGGATGGACGGTATGTCAGCCTGAGCCTGTCTGATGTGAATGTGTTGTAAAGGTGCATGCTCAGCATCTGATGACCGCAGGATCTTACAGACTCTGAGACATGGGGCCCCTGGTGTGTTGGCCAAAAAATTAGACAAATCAAGTAAAAGCTCAAGTAAACCTGTTTAGAGGTGTAATTATCTCTTTGTTTGTGTGTTCATGTATTGAAGTTGTTATCAAATGGTGTTCACAGCAGCTGATGAGAGTTTTTGATCAGGCTGTCCTGTAAAGTTTGCCAAAATGTACAAAAACCTCTAAAACATAAAAATAAACAGATGCCGAGTTGCTTACACTTTTATCAAAAACTGAAAATTCTGAACCACCTCAGTCTACATTGTGATGAGCCTTCATGTAATAATCTTTGATGAAAACAGCCTAGTGATGCGCATTTACAATCAAGAGAGGCTCAAATCTATGGGAACAATGCATGGAGTCCATACATCTGCCCTCATAATGTGATTTTGAGCCAATCATGCAAGATTTGAACCTGATGACACCTTGGCTGCTGTCCAGTCACTGGACACAGTGAGGGCTCAGGACGAAATGAATCACACCATGCTGCAGCTGATCATAGAAATGTGTGTGTCTCTGCGTGTGTGTATGCTATATAGGTCACAGGGATGTTTGAGAGCTGGGTGCCCAAGCTGGTGTCTGCCCTGTACGAGCGGGAGCCCACTGCCAATGTGATTGTGGTGGACTGGCTGACACGAGCCAGTCAGCACTACCCAACCTCCGCAGCCTACACCAAGCTAGTGGGCCGCGACGTCGCCAAATTCGTGAGCTGGATACAAGTGAGTGTTTTGATAGTGTAACCGCCCAGCTGGTTGACAGCTGGATCATGTTTTCCACATCCTCGCTGTTGACAAATGGATTTGGCCTCTCTCAGCTCACACACTACTGCAGCTGGATGACCAAAGTATCAGTGTCAATATGCCGGCAAGTTTTAGAAATAACAACCAGCTCATAAATCTGATCAGAAATTAAAACAGTTGGTGAAGTTGCTACATACTTGTAGTGGTTGATGTTTTGGTATCTGGTGCTGTGGCTATGTTTTCCTTCTGGTTATGATTTTACACACTCCATAAAGTTTTTTTATGGCCATGTCCGTGGCTCACAGCAGCCTCTCATTACAAGGCTCACTATTTAGTGGAACACAGCCTTTGTTTGAATAACTTGCAGGCAAAAGGGAATTGGCATGAGTACTGTTTCCATTTGTTTGCCCTTTGGTTACCTGATGTCCACTTTTACAGATTGCCGGTTTTTGGCAAAGCATAAATCGCTGCATTTGGAGCAAGCTTTTCTGTATACTTTCATTCATCACCTCTGCCTGTGTTAGTTGTGCAGGCACGCATTAATCCTTGTTTTGGATAATGTCCCAAGCTGTGAACCATTCCCTGTCAGATTCATTGTTTTAAATCCTTGCAACAAGTCTGCACTGTTGACTTTAAAATGTTGCAGAGAGTCATGAGGGAATGCAGTATCTGCTGACACATTGCACCCATCTCTCCCCTTTCAGAGAGAGCTGCAGTTGCCCTGGGAGAGGATTCATCTGCTGGGCTACAGTCTGGGAGCACATGTGGCTGGCATCGCCGGAGACCTCACCAACCAGAAAATCAGCAGGATCACAGGTGAGAGCAAGAACTCGTCCTGCACGCACCTCAAATTCAGACAAACAGTTCGTCATGGGGACATTTAATTATGCAATGAGTAGCTGCAGTCCTCAGCTCTAAGGCATGTTCAGAGTTGTAAAATACGTAATGAACCCACACCCTTGATTTCATAACGGATCATTTACATATTAATGCACAAAAAAAGCACCAGCCATACAGTGTTGAACTGTATTTTGGGTAGAAGAATAAGATTGAATAATTATTTGTTAATTCTAATTGATTAAAGCAGAAGATTTGTTGAAAATTTGCATTTTTTTTCATCAGTAAATGGTTATGACTACTCCTTTATGAAAGCAGGCTGCTCAAGGCTCTCCCCAACCCCTCTGAGCTGTTGCAGGAAAATTGGTTTTGGGATATGAAGTTTCAGTCTTTAAAGGTGGTCCTTTTCAATATTGCACTCCTTGTAAAAACAACAGAGCACACCACTGAAATATAATCTGCCGGTCATTACATTCCAGGCTGTTATTGCATGTGTGACTGTAGCGAGCGGGTGCCAGTCAGTGGGTCCAACCCCTCTATTTGTCACTTTGAGGTTTATCCAGCTTTGAAATCTCTCTGACCTGCTTAGAATAATGGTATGTTTACTGTGATCTGAGGCGGGAGCTGGGAGAGCAGCAGACCGTTAAGAGCCCATAATCACTCTGCCTCACATTGTTTTGCTTCTGGCTGAACTTCAGTGGCCGGCAGAACTGCATACAATACAAAGAAGCTTGACTAAATGCCCCAATGTTTTCATGTACAGGTTTGTTCATAAATCAATCGATAGGTGACTGCAGACCAATCTGCCGAGAGGCCTTTATTCCCACCTCTGTCTGTGTCCCCTGTCCTGCCTTTGCTTATTGGGAACTCTACAATTAAAACACACTCTTCAAAAATAAAGCCTCCTAACTTCCCTGCCTGTCCTCCACCCTCTCATCTTGTTATCCAGGTTTGGACCCGGCTGGTCCCACCTTTGAGCATGCAGACGCCGAGAGCACCCTCTCCCCAAACGATGCCCAGTTTGTGGACGTCCTGCACACCAACACCAGAGGCTCCCCGGACCGCAGCATCGGCATCCAGAGGACTGTGGGCCACATCGACATTTACCCCAATGGAGGCACTTTCCAGCCAGGCTGCGACATCCAGAACACTCTGATGGGGATCGCTCAAGCGGGAATCAAGGGCCTTCAGAGTATGTAACAGTCACTGCTTTTTGTTTTTCATTTCCACTTTCCACTTAAAAGACTGTTTCTTCTTGTGCTACTTCTCTGCACAGACAGTGCCATGGTTTGCTTGAGCAGTCACTCTGTCACATAGACGACAGGATGATGGAGTGAGTAGGGAGACTAGAACATCTGGGAATTCCTACCAAAAAAAAGAGAATCTCACATGAATATACCAGACTAAAGTAAACTCTGAGTTGTGGTCCATTGCCCAGAGGCATTGCTGAGCTATCTTGGATTTATTATCACATCCAAAGCAGTTGAATCAGTGATTAGGTGCTGTTATGTGATATTGTGGTGTGGCAGGTGTTGAACTGTATGTGAGTGACTAATAAAACTTAACTATGCAGGTCTTGTGGTCGGGCTAAGCCCAGGTGGTATCTGTCTTCTCCACCTCCTCTGAATGTAACAGCACTGTAAATACACATCATTTTCTACCTTAAAGTGAAATGTGTGCAATAGCAGTGTTGTAAATTTTCACTATTTGGCTCATTTGAAGTTAAAGTGACATCAGCAGGTACTTTGCCTCCATAAAAGCTTTCAGCAGTGCAGTTTAAAGATGTTTGCCTCCGGTTTGACAGACCCAGTTGTGGATTACCTGCAATAGGCTATGTCTTAGATATGGTCAGTATAGAGGCTTGAGCCGTTTTACATGGATTGAAAAGGCCACGCACTGTGTTTTCACCGAGCAGGGTTCAGTTTAACTGCTTAACTTATCTGTGCCAGCCCTGCGGGACTTTAGTCATATTGGTTGCATGTTCTCATCTGATTGAATGACGCAGATGATTCATAGCTTGTCTGCTCCGTCCGCCACAGACATGGACCAGATTGTCAAATGTTCACATGAGCGCTCCATCCACCTGTTCATTGACTCTCTGGTGAACACCGGGCAGCAGAGCATGGCCTACCGCTGCAACTCCAAAGAGGCTTTCAACAAGGGTCTGTGCCTCAGCTGCCGCAAGAACCGCTGCAACAAACTGGGCTACAACGTCAACAAGGTCCGGGCACCCCGCAGCACCAAGATGTACCTGAAGACTCGGGAAATGATGCCATACAAAGGTAAGGACCAGGGAGACGTAAGCCATTCATGTGGAGAGGAATGTGTGTTTTGAGCTATGTAGACAAAGGGATAAATAAGTTTAGCCACTGCAGAGAAAAGTCTGTTTGGATTAGGCACTTTTCCTGGATTATTGAGAGTTGAGTTAATTGATATACATACTTTAAGTGGAGTAATCCTCAGTGTATGTGCTACTGTTGTAAAATGTCCTTATTATAGTGGTGGCTACTTAGAGCTAGGCTTAGTTTAATTAATATTACTGCCATTAATGATGGTATTAATAGGCGTCACACATTGGAGAGACAGTAAAACATGCATATTCACACATATCTGCATGCATAAATGCACAGATGTATGCACATATAACCTCGTAGTCTACACTTGCTTGCTTAAGGAAGTCCGTTGTTTTCAACAATGATGCTGGCCCGTGATTAAGGTCTGAGTTATTGAGGGTTGTGCTGGTGCCATCCCATGTGGCTGTGTAGTAAAATAATGGCAGCCAGGCGACTGTCCACATGTGGGGCAGCTGTAATCAGCACTGCAGAGGGTCGCCCCTGCAGCGTGCTGGTGTCTCTGAGCTCTGCACTGCCTGCTCCTTGCAGGGATCTGCTCCTTGAAGCTGTGCAGCTCAGCAAGCAACCAGCAAGCATGCAACTCGGCTAGCCAGGATGTGTGCACTAGATGCAATACATCACCCTGTGGGTTATACCCACCAGCCCGCTAGCCTACACACACACACACACACACTCACACACACATTCTCAAAGTGCAGCGTCTGAGGAGAGAAGCAAAACATGCCAAGGAATAAAGCGTTTTAGTGCTAGGTCACATGAGGAGACGGTTGTAGGTCTTCCAGTGGCTGGGATCTGCT
>OMLB01036336.1:25169-43293 GCA_900302555.1 Myripristis jacobus | reverse complement strand
CAGCCTACACACACACACACACACACACACACACACACACACACACACACACACACACATCACACACACACACACACACACACACACACACACACACACACACACACTCACACACACATTCTCAAAGTGCAGCGTCTGAGGAGAGAAGCAAAACATGCCAAGGAATAAAGCGTTTTAGTGCTAGGTCACATGAGGAGACGGTTGTAGGTCTTCCAGTGGCTGGGATCTGCTGGTTAATTTGACACCATTGCACATGATTTTCTAGCCATGGAGAGTTACTGTCTATTCTTATGCCACTCCACTTGTTTATTTGCAAAGCACGGTTTGGCACAAGTCAAAGTGTTAATTGTAGAAAGCTGTGTTAAGCATAGACCTGGCATAGTAGATACTGATATTTAAGCTTGTAAGGCATGTTAACAGCACAATGCATTTACTATGTAAATGCACCCTAACATATAAGAGGATATGACTTACATTAAACCAAATACATTTCAGAGATGTTAGCACAAATAACCTTGTGGCCTTGAACACAACACTCCTCAGTCACATGAGGATAGAGGGATAATAAGGTTATGTAAGTGCTTAAAGACATGCTAGTATGAGAGTAACTGTGAATTAGTGATGTCAGAGATGCTGAGCATTTGTCTGTGAAGCTTTAACATATGAGAACGTGTTTTTAAGCTAGACAGGCAACAGGTTTATCCATGCAAAATACACTAAAAGTATACAGTTGGCACTCAATATAGTATGACTGCCTCTGTCTCTTCCTTTTGCAGTTTTCCACTACCAAGTAAAGGTGCATTTCTTCAGTACGGAAAAGCTGAACTACAAGGAGCAGCCGCTGAAAATTTCACTCTATGGAACACATGGAGAGAAGGAGGATATTGCCTTCGTCCTGTGAGAGCATTTAACAGTATTTTCTTAGAAACAGCCACTCTGTCAAAATCATACAGACATATTTACACACGTCATGGTGGGCCAGCACTGGTGTTATTTCCAACCATCTATCTTCTATCTCTAAATAAAGACTCAAAAGATACTGTGCACGTCATACATGTGTGTACACGCCCACTCACAGTCACACACTCATGTATGCACACATACCATGCATGCCTCTGTTCATCATCATCAGTGGGTTTCTAAATCCAGGGCAGAATATCGTCTGTCCAACTGACCTTTGAACTTTGCCCTTCCTTGGACCCCGCAGGCCCGAGCTAAATGGGAACTCAACCGTGTCGTTTCTGCTCACCACTGATGCGGACATCGGAGACCTGATGATCGTGAAGCTGCGCTGGGAGAAAGACGCGTTCTTCAGCTGGTCGGACTGGTGGGGCCACAGCAGTTTCCACATCCGCAAAATGCGCATCAAATCTGGAGAAAAACAGTCCAAGTAAGTCCTCTGTTACCACTGCTTTCTCTCTCCATGTCCTGTCAGAGGTGAAATAGAAGAGAAGAGAGTTTGCAGGACCTTCTGCACTTTGCTGTGGAATTGTGTGCAGAGGTATGAGACAGAGAAGATGCTATGGATAAAGTGAAGGATGAGTTGATGCAGAAGGGTGGGATGGTTATTTTCAACTACATACTTAGTAGTATTTAGCTTTTCTAGCATGTAACACATCGAAAGCATCACTAACAGGATAAATATGGCGACATTATGCACTTTAACCTGGTGATTTTACTCAGTAGACACAAACTTAGAGCTAGGATTTTGCTGTTTTTTTGGTGGGGACGACAGGGTAGCCAGGTATATTTCAAACAGTCACGGATGATTGATTACTATGATGTTTTCTTATATGTTTCTAGGGTAATCTTCAGTGCAAAGGAGGGCGAGTTTGCCTACCTCGTCAGGGGAGGAGAAGATGCAGTTTTTGTCAAGTCAAGGGAAGACAACATGAGCCGCAAAGAGAAACTGTAAGTTACAGTTAAATGTCATCACATGATCACGTTTAGGACAACTTAGTGAGCGACATCATACAATCATACACTGTAGGATTTTCTGTAAAACCAACTGAGGAGGATTCAGTACACCTTGTTGTGTATTTGTAGACGCTGATACAGAAAAGAGAAACTTTCCTGTTCACTGTCGTCTCCTCTTTTTTCCAGGATGCACAAGCTGCAGATGCAGGGCAGCCTGTTTGGGCAAAATGATGCTTGAAGTTG
Source organism: Myripristis jacobus (assembly GCA_900302555.1). Lineage (NCBI taxonomy): Eukaryota > Metazoa > Chordata > Actinopteri > Holocentriformes > Holocentridae > Myripristis > Myripristis jacobus. Next base: position 41,133 of record OMLB01036336.1, on the reverse strand, counting down.
CACTTGAATAAATCCCATCGTGCACATCGTCCATCTCTTCATTCATAGCCAAAGAGGGGCAGAACACTGGGGAAACTTTTGCAAGAAACTGGACGCATACAGGATGTTGTATTCCACCTAGTCATCCTGGATGGCCTGGACACTTTAACCCCCCAGTGCAACCTACATAACCTCATCCACAGTGCTGCAGATCAGTCAGCTCATGATAATTATCATCCCCCATTAACCTCTGCTACTGGAAAAATGTTACAAAGTGTCATCATCATGATGTGCAGACGTTTTGCTATTTCAATCTGTCAATATCTTTTGCTGCATATCTTTGTAATCATTTCTTTATGCTCTTGTAGCCTTTATATGTACTGTTTATACATATTTTGATGCATTTTGAACTCTTGAAATGATGTGTTTAGTTTGCCTATATGAACTTTGTTAATTGTTTATGTAAAAAAATAATTCAGAGTAACAGGCATAATATAGGCACATCTTTTTTGTTGTTGTTTGTTGTTTTACACATGTAAAATTATAATTTTGTCTGTAATGTTTGTCGCGTCCTAACCACTAATTGCCAACAATCAACAGGGACCAAAGACTTTTGTTACTATCTACTGAATGGAGAATCACAGTGATCTCTGTAAATAGCTTTTTTCAATCAGTATTATATATGTTTTAAAACGAGTTATATGTTAATATCAGACCTCTTGAAACTCTCTTTGATTGCATTTGGTTATTGTGTTTGGCACTGGTCACTTTAAAAGGCTTCCTGTCCCCGCAGCCAATTGGATCACATGGTCATTCACAGTCCAGTCCAACTAGGATTTATATTCTTTGAGTTTTGACTAAATGAAGTGAGGTCCTTTGCTAAACAGTCAAATCATGGCTAAAATACTTAAGGAATGGATCAACAGTCTCATGTGTAACAGTTTCCCTCACATAACATTATTTGAAAGGTCAAACATTACAAAAGTACTGAAATTAAACATGCAAGCCTTGGTCATCTGTGATGGACTGGCCTACATAATAGCCATAATACATCCCAAGAATATTTCATATTCTATTTATTGAATGTACATGTACATATTTGTATATTAAGCTGTAATATATTTTCACACGTTTCCATTGCTGTCATTGTTTTGATAGATGAAGCATTTTGTGATTTGAACGATCAAATTGGTCTCCATGTCATCTGCTGAGTGCATTTACTTTTATGAAGTGAAAGGCGGTGCACTGTGTAAAGAAAAAAAGACATGCTGTTTTAATAAAGTCATATATCCCAACAGTCCTGACTACTCAAGTTGCTCTTACAGAATTTATTGATAATATAGTTCTTCAATGAAATATCATACAGTAAAACTTCTTAGGAGTTCATGTTTAACCGTCATTAGGGGCTCCTGAGAGTACCTGTAGCATAAAATCATGCCTTGCAGGCCACAGTTTTCAAGAAAGAATTTTGCCTGCTGTTATTGCTGTTATGCCAGTGATGACAGCAGATCCCCAGGAGGGATCCACTTAATTTTGTATCTTGACAGCTCTTGAGCCTCCTACAGAGGCAATAATGCTGAAACAGGATAGATTTTCTACCGAAGTACAATTTTGCTGTAAACCCAATGCCTGCCAATGCAGGACACAGTAGACAGTAGACTATATGAATTTTGTTATATGTATTTAGTACTGGGAATTAACTGGGATGCATGATGATGCTTTATACTTTGGTGACACTGGAGCATTTCAAGTATTTGATTACATCGTGTTTATATTAATGCAGTTTCTTCATTTGAAGCTCACATTTTGTCTCTCTTCTTTTTTCTTTTAAAATTTTGTTTTGTGCCATTGTAAATGTGAATCTTACCCTCAACATATTCTCCAAGCGAGAGCAAGATTAAAGGCAGAGGCATTTTCCTAAAAAACAATGTACAGACTCAGTCTGACACAGTCATCACTTATGAGCCGCTAGAAGTGTGTGTTGGTGTGTGTATCTACAGAGACTCTGCCCTCTGCCTGGATTCTCTTGTTTGCTGAGCTCGACACTCTTCTGGGTGTTGGCCTTTGGGCAGTGGGTATGTAGCTCCAGCCAATCACAATGCACAGTGCCAGATCAATAGCACGATATCCAATAGGAAGCTATGAAAATCGCAGATGCAGACTGCGAAAAAAAGGAAACATAGTTAGGTGAAACACCAAGTGGACAAAGCTCGCTCCACAACGAAAAAGTGCTCACCTGCTGGTGAGCACTTTTTTCCTGGGACAACAACATTACAATTTGGGCCGTTGTTTCATTCCATCGCCATAATAAGGAACAAAAACTCGCTGCTGGTGATTAGCTTAGCCAGAGGAAGGAGGGGCCACTTTTGAATCCTGTGTTTATAAAGTGCAACTGAGAAATCCTGCTTATTCTGTCTCTAAGTAAAATTCTGAATGTTCATAGAAATAGAAATAGATAATACAAACATAATTCCTGATGCTGTAAAGATGCAGAGTGTTATAGTTTTTATCATCAAATGAAGGGGTTTGCTACAAAACGGCACGTGCACCATTTCTTAAAATCAGCATCTACTCTTACAAAATGATTTTGGGCAGCACATTTAAAAAACAGAATTTTAAAATAGCAAGTAATTCAAGATATTGGTTGATTATGTATAATAATTCTGCAGATAAGCATTTATTTTTCACAGGTACATACAGATGAACCTCAGCAGCTGTAAACTGACAAATTGCAGGGATAGCAGCATGACTTATTGGTCATACCATTTTTCTTCTTTAATCTTGGTGAATTTGTCTTGATGCCCAGTGTTGCATAATGTCTTTGCTCCCTCACACTGCCCATCGGGAATCTTTTTCAGGGAACTAGTCCACAAGTTCGAGGAATCCAAGATATAAAGCATGTTTTTCTCTCAGTCCTAATGTGCACTGGCCCAGTATTGCATAATATGTTTTGGATGTCTGACATAGCAGAATCTGTGTACTATTATGAGACCATGTTGTGGTATAAGTAAGTTCAGGTGCCGGCTAATCTACAATGACCTCTCTGTGTTTGAAGTGAAGGACTACTAACACAGTAATAAGCCACTGTAGGACAGGAATTTACTGGGGAGAGGCAGTTAACCCATACAACATTAACATATTCAAAATCACGTGACGAAAAACGATCATAATTGCATTTTTTTCCTGTAGTTGATGGCATGTTGGTAATCTGTTTACCTCCTTAATTCCAGTGATTTTTTTTTTAGAGTTAACAGAGCTATTCCCTGTTAAACAACAAGAGAGAGAATAAATAGGTGACAAACAAGAGTATGACTGAATTATGGGAAATGCTTCCATAGTACAAGAGAAAGCTGGTTCTACTGTATGTGTAGGCCTGACTGCACCTCCAGCCAATCGTCTAAACAGGGTCAGACGACACACAGCACCTGTTAGTCTGTGCTCAGTCTCTTGCCCCTGCACTGTGTCTCTGCTGTGGCTGGTAGAGTTTGGTGTTTCAGCTTTGATCCTGTGTGACTTGACCTGCTGGCTGGCCATGGCTTGTGTTGGAGCCCCATAGTTGGCTTGCCCACCTTTGGGTGACCCTGCGTGTTAATACCTCATATCAGAGCTGCCTCTTGGTGCCACTCGCCTTGTGCTGGCCCAGCTGGCTCATTTGACTGTTTGTTAGTGATTCCAAACTACTTTACTGTGTTATGGTCACATCATTTGGCAAATAGGCAGCTCCACTCCCTGCCTATTTGGAGTTGGGGATGGGCAATTGGTGTATGTTGTTTGTCTGTTCGCCACACAGCGCAACAACCATGGATATATCTATGAGCATAACTTTCAAATGCATGCTTGGATTTCCACCAGATTTGCTAGGAAGGTTGGTCACAAGCCAAGGAAGAAGTGGCTAACTTTTCACACACCTTGGCCAAAAAGGGGGTGTGGTAGTGGGCGGGGTATATTACAAAAAGATTCAGAACTTGCTCCAAACAGGCTGTGTGGGGTGTCCTCTGACTTAGCTCCCACGCCCACATTGTGGCCTTCTATCACAGATTCTATCACAGATTCTGGTGGGTGACAACACGCTTACTTGTTTAATGTGTTCTGTAATCTTTATCTATCAGAGGAAAGTCAACTGAACACAGTTGCTCCTTCCCAGTGATGCCCTACTTAACATTCATACAGGTATGCACATTCACTCTTGGGAGCAGCCCATTAAAACCACATTCATCTACTGTTTGCCACTACACAGGAATATCCACAGACACTACACAGGAAGCACTAAGAGATTTGGTGCCTTGCTCAAAGGCACCTTGGCAGAAGTATTTTCTTTGGTTTGAAGTCCACTGCTCCAATCTCTAAAGTTTAACCTTTTCTCAGCATAAAACAGTTTGGACATTGGTTGATAAACAAAACACATAATATAGTGAACTCTCTATACTATCTTCTCATTTCAAAAGGATGTGGATTGCTGAAACTGCTGTAGCAAAACTTGACAATTCCTAGAAATAAGCTTTGAGAGGAAGTCTTGGAAGGCTATAAATTTCCAGAACACTGTGCTGTTTCCAAACTGTGTGCTGGAGCTATTGCTCGTGTGCTGTCAGGCTCCACAATGCATTATTGTCTCAAAAACATGTGAAGTCACAGCCGAGCCCCTTCCCTCCTCAAGCACAGACAATGAGATCTGAGCAGCAGCAGTGACTGCATTTGCTTTCCATATTGCACGGTCGCTGCTGTTCGGGGAAAATGTTGTCATCTTCATAGAAAAGAAACAACACATCGGGCCAGCTGTACTGCGACAGGAGCAACTTGTGGTGCAAACCTGTGTCTCTGTGTGTGTGTGTGTGTGTGTTAGATAAACTTTGGCTCAGATGTGATGTTTTGCAAGTAAATGTAACTGAGTAAAAAAAAAAAAAGTATTTATAGAAGGAATTTTGAAGATTATGGCTTCTATTTTTGTGACGGTGCATGATGGACAGTGTGATGTTGTCATTTGTTTATTTAGTGTTGTATGTACTTATTTGGTATTTTGGTGACTCTGCACACCTGATTGTGCCTAACTGAGAAGATAGGCCTAGTAAGTGACCATTGTAAGCATTACTAATAATCAACAAGCACAGTGTCATTTTGGTATGAGGGGTTATCAAGATTTGCACCTCTGTCTGCTTAGACCAGGCCAAAAGCTCATGGTACAAGATATTCTGTCCTATTTTCCTACCATGTGATGCACACATGAACACATCCTACTTAACACTGTCCTCATGTAACCAACCTGTCTCCATGGCTCATTGCCAACTTTTGTTTGAAATGTTTCCTACACTGGGCAATGAGGACCAGAGCGACAACAGTAACCAAATGTGTCACCTCCTTCAACACTAATTTAGCATCATCTGCCCTCAGCAACTCATCTAAGGTGCCATATTTCTGATTCTGCACCTTCGTCTCAAGGACATCAGCTTCCTCTTGGACCGCTCCTCCATCTGTAAACTGTCAAGCACCGTGGTGCCCTGCATTAGAGGGGAAGAAAAGATGTGTTTTCATTCGTTACAGTTGTATTCAGGCCCACCACACCTAATGTTTATGTATTCCAACTCCATTTCCAACTCTGTTATGTATATTATTACCAAAAATCCTGTTGCCACACCTTTGATTATACTTCACGGCATGTGCCAGTGATTCATGAAAATTGAGCCCCAAGTCCTTAACAGGAAGAGAGTCACACTGCTGGATCCTGATTAGCCTCTAATTTCAATGAGGTAAACCTGCTAAGTGGTGGCATCTAGTTCAAATGCTGAAAGCTGGAGTGATAAGAAAGAATTGGAGGGCCATTTAACGGTATATTCATAAACAAAAAAAACTCTGAACTCTGCAGTAGAGCTCCTTTCATACATAACAGTGAACGCTCTTGGCAATGCTATCCTGGAAAATGGTTGAGGCAAATTTAGTGGGATAGAGCCAGTTCCTCAAATAAATAGTTACCTGAATGTACAACAAGAAGAGATGTTTCATGGACACACACATCAGTGAAATTGACTCAGGCTCTGTGGACTCTATTTGTTAACACTCTATAATAATTGTTATAATCAACATGTCTTACTTTAATTCAGTATTCCTGTAATAAAACCCAACAAATGAGTTGACAGAAAAAAATGTTCTATGTTAAAAGGATAACTTCCATTATATTAATATGAATTCTTACACTATTAGCTGTATTTTTTACACTTAAGTAATAATAATAGACTTCCTTCCTCTCCTGCACTGTAAATACTCTTTATTATTAAATGTATCTTCATTATTGTGTAAATACACTTAACTCAACAGTAACATCAATTTCCAGCTATCTCATTCTGAAGGTTTCAGAATGAGATAGCCTTCTGGCGAATAATGTTTATCAGGGTGTTGCTAATGTAGGCCAGATAGACTAAGCGTCATGTGACAGGTGACTGTATTCTTGACCTGGGAGAGGCTGAAGGCACGTGCGTGAATGTAATGGAAACTTAATGCATAATAACACTGTGCACTTGCCAGTTACAATGTATGCTATAGCCAAGAATGTTAATGATTGATAGGTATAATACATACTGTCCCAAGTACTGGGTGGCCAACTGTGTCAGGCTGTGGCCATGCAAGTGGTCTAAGCACTGGCAGGTCATCCCAGTAGGTAACAAGAATACATTTTTCCCAATAGTTGGACCAGATGTCACTGAATTGAGTAATCAAACTGCTCACTGTTGAACAATGCTGAGTAATATAAACCACAGAACAGGGAAGGAGAACATCTGCAAGGTTGGACAGAAACATTTATTGTTTCTTAGGTTAGGTTGAAGCTTAGGTTAAGGTTAAGCATAAGGTTAAGGTTAAGGTTAAGGCACTGACGTCTCCATTAAATCAATAAAACATGGGAAGACAGTACATTCATCCATTCATGTGACACTGCAATGGCAAAACACACAAATGAATGGACGTGCTCTCATAGTGACACGTGGCCTCATACTGCTTGTCTCTCCTGTCAACAGTGCACATATGTCAACAGTATACATAGATCTGAAAGTTATGAACTTTGCCATGATGTCAATGTCATTTGATACTGTTTACCATGCTCACTGGTCAGCAATACCAGGACAAGTTAGGTGACTGTTTTAATCATTCCACCATTTGATTTCTCATGGTTCCCAATTACTGGCATTTCTTTGCATGTCTTTCAAGTATTTGCACACCTTCTAGCCCTGTGTTATATTGTCATAAGTGGCAAGCCCCACTCATGTGGTGCTCCAAGCAGATCAAGACAGTACTGAGACTACTTTGCAAACATTGTCTCACCAAAGTCTGTGCTGCTCCCCTCTCTATCTTATCTGCTCCCTAGTGACGTAAAAACAGATCTGAAGAAAGGGCCCCCCACAATGTCCCGAGGCCCCTTGCTTCCTACTTAAATCCAACCAGCCTGGCTGTGCCCTGGAATGTCAGGGAGAGCAAACCATGCTCATCACCACCGATGTCATTGGTCTGCTACTGTTCAGACCCCACCGACCCCTCCCCCATCAAAACATACTGAGTTTCCACTCACGCTCTTCTAAAACACATATCCTCCTTCTCCATGTCTGCATCAGGTAAGCAGTCTGGCCGTTCAGTTTACATGCAGGTTAACTCTGCTCAGCTCCTCAAAGTCCTTTGATTATGGCCCAAACAAAGTGACACATGAACAGTAATGATACTGAAAATTACAGTACATGCCATCCAGTTGTGACTCCACCTTCTGCCTTGCATTACAAGTGCTGAATGGAGAGCTATGAAGTGCAGGTCTACAGTTTTCTTCAGAGTTCATGATGATCAATATGGTTTTGATCCATGTGGATGTCAGTTTGGGCAAATACTAATCTACGTTTTAACTAGTGCATCACACAAGGCATTAAACAATGAATTCATTTTTCATATCACCATTAACTAATATAATTCCATCAGGTCTCAACGAATATATCAATGAACCAATGAGACAATTAAGGCCAATATGCAGCATTAATTCAGTGGTCCTTATTTCTTGTAATGGGTCGACGTCAGTTCATCATCTGAGCCTCATCTGAGTTAGCCACAACGCATTTAACCTGGCTAATGAGAAGCTACAACTATCAGCAAATGCAGTTAAAGCTGTTCATAAAAGCGTAATAATTTACCTACACATATTTTTCCATCCCCGCCCGTGCGCCAGCAACCAATGGGTTTGCGCCAGAGTCAGCGGTGCTATTTAAGAGGCAGTCGGTGCAACGTGGTTCAGATATCAGCGCTGTGCGCGCAACAAGACGCACTGGACTTATTCTAAGAAGGAATATAAACCTCATCGGCCTGGGGATCTGATTGATTTGAGAAAAATCACGAAGCGACACTGATAAGGCATTTTCTCCCAAAGGAAAAAGTTTGAAAAGAAATGAAAGGGTGGCAGATACGGTGTCTTTTCTTTCTGGTGTTGTGTACAGCTGTAGAGAATGTGACGTCCTTGGAAGAAGAGCTCGCCGATTCTATTTTTGGTGAGTTGCCAACTTCTGTCCCGCTCCCACTCATACATACAGGTCTTGTGCTGAGCTATGGAATTTGTGCATTTGAGTCAGTGACAATCCTCGCCTAATGTGATTATTTCATTATATTTTATGCCATGCAGTGCCGGGGTGGCTCTGTCCCGGCTGTGTAGTGGTCAGGCGCTAACAGGCACAAATCGCGTTTCTGCAATGACCAAACTTGGCTTCCTACATTGTTGGCCCGTGCCGCCCAGCTCTCCATACCTACTTGGCTATAATGTTGAATGACGAGATGGAAAAGTTTGTTTATAGCTTGTAACCCTCGCTCGCATGCACAGCCTACAGTGGAAATAAGAGAAACCAATGGTGAGAGCATACAAAGTTCCTTCAAACAGGGTTGTGTCAGCCAAGTGAAATCATGAGCATTTATATGCTATATATTGCAATATGGGCCCTATAACTGCGTTAACCTTTACGCAATGCATCCCTTGTAAATAGCTGTGTAGTTAATGCACGGAGCACCCCAACCCCCACCCCAGCTCTCCAAACCACCACAGCCCCCAGTGGAGAGAGTCAGCTGACCTAGTCCGCCTGCATCACGTCCACTCTGAAACTTGGGCAGATTTGTCAGGGAGGTAGCAGGAACAAAGCTGGGAAACTCTTATTGGTTTCTATAGAGCCCTGTCTGATCCAGTGAACCCCAGCAACCCCTGAAGACTGATTTGTCTAAGGCGGAGGCTCATTTACTGAGGGGCCCCAAGGGGCCTGGGCTTATAGGAACCAGTCACTCAGTTAGTTAGTCAGGCATGCCCAGACCTCCCAGCCAGGAAACATGTGCTCAGATTTACACATCAGTGTTTGATAATAACACTGACTAGTCAAAGGCAGTTTTCTTCTCTTCTCCCTTTGCTTCTTATTATTGTAATTATGAAAACTTCAAAGGCTTGGACAAGAGAAAAATGTCCTCATAACTCATTTGTTTCCATTTTTTCTATCAGGTAACTTCCTGGACCCTCTGAAAGACTTGTTTGACCAAAAGGATGGCAGCAATGAGAGCATTGCCAAATTCTCCCTGCGTAAACCATCGCAGCCTGATGATGACCTGTGCTACATCATTCCTGGCAAACCTGAATCCCTGGCAAGCTGCACCTTCAACAGCACTTCTAAAACCTTTCTAGTAATCCATGGATGGACGGTGAGTAAAAGATCCTGTAATCTGTTGCAGCATGTTCCTGCCGAAAAAAACAAAAACTCATAGCAGACTGTTTTGAGTTTTGACAAAGCAGTGCTGATTGGTTTATTATTTCATCAAATTCCACTGCAGTGGCTGAATATCCTGTCTTGGCAAATTAATTTGAGTATTTTCCTAACAAGCTAGTACAAGATAGTACACTTGTTGCCATAGAATATATCGTACAGATAAATTGCAACAGGCCTGGACTTCAACTTTCATTCATAATATTCAACATCTTGCTGGCCTGATGTACAGATCTCCAAGAATTGTGCTTGAAGTCACCTCTGATTAGTGCGCCTACATAGCACCTTTACATCATTTTGTCTTACCTTATGTGTTGATTGTTTTGTCTGTCATCACAACAGATAAGTGGTATGTTTGAAAGCTGGGTGGCCAAGCTGGTATCAGCGCTGTATGAGAGAGAGCGGACAGCCAACGTCATAGTAGTAGACTGGCTCAGCTCAGCCCAGAACCACTATGTGGTCGCAGCCCAGAAAACCAAGGCAGTGGGACAGGAGATCGCTCGCTTCATCGACTGGATCGAGGTCAGTGAGAGTCACATGACATGGCTTTCATTCCAAACTACTACATCCATTCGTAACTATTTTTAGGCTAAAATTTAATGTTTCTGTAAAAAAATAAATCAACCAAATGTTTTATGAAAAATGCTGCTGTTTTATCCTAAACTCAGTCCATAGTGACTTTTACTTTCATATCTGTAGTCACTCTGAAGAGTATGCATCTCCATTTTCAAGATGACACATAGTTTCAGTTTTTCTGAATGAAAAATGAAACCTGTTGCAATTTGTTGTCCTAGTCATTGTCATTCCTAGTTAATTTATCATCGACAGTGATGATTATTATACTGTTTGCTTCTCAGAATTGCCATCAATAATAATCAATATATTTTTTTCCCAGGAGACCACCAACATTCCTCTTGAGAACCTGCACCTTATCGGCTACAGCCTGGGGGCTCATGTGGCAGGATTTGCTGGTAGCCATGCCACCAATAAAGTTGGGAGAATAACCGGTAAACAAAACAAACAAACAAAAAAAACATACTGAAAAATAAGATCTTGATCATCTCTGTGGCTTGCCTTTCTGATGACCCTCTCTCTCTCCATCTCCAGGTCTAGACCCAGCTGGTCCGGACTTCGAGGGCGAACACGCCCACAGACGCCTTTCCCCGGACGACGCTCACTTTGTAGATGTCCTTCACACCTTCACGCGGGGCACCCTGGGTCTCAGCATCGGAATCCAGCAGCCTGTCGGCCACGTCGACATTTACCCCAACGGCGGCAGCTTCCAGCCCGGCTGCAACCTGAGGGGGGCCCTGGAGAAGATCGCTAACCTTGGAATATTTGGTGAGAATAACTACTGGCGTACAGCATGTTTACTGCAGATACAGTGCTTTTTTTCTGGACTGTAATGGGACAGTGGCTTTGACCACTGATCCATGACTGGTGTCAGTCAACCAACAGACTATGAAATACACTGAGGTTCAGATTTCACATTGTATCAGACTGTAGCTGCTTTGAAGTTTACATCGTTTGTTGTGAACAGGTTATAAGAAGTCAGTGACGTTAGTAGCGCCACCAGTTTGATAAACTCCGTAACTGTTTGCTGCATGTCATTGTTAATCTGTCTTAGCTGTAAAAGTGTTGCTGTTAGCTGCACAATGGCCCCATTCATATCAGTCTAGGAATAAATAGAGGCCTGAGGAATGTGTCTCTACAAGGCCAGATCCAGCATCAATCTTATTGCAGGGCCACTGATAAGAAAAGGCTCAGATGTATTGTGTTTTTTTTTTCTAGAGTGCAGTCAGAAAGAAGAATGGAAGTGATTCTAGGTTTATCTTTCTGCCATATAGTAATTACTTTCAGCGGGATTCTTTGTGCAGTTTATGGCCCAATGTGATGTCTGAATCACTGCATTGAAAGTATTCAGTGTGACAAAATACAGTTATTTTGTAGCATAGTGAAACATAGATTTTTTTGGTCATTATTTCAACATTATTATAGACACTGATTATTTTAGGGTTGTTCTTAATATTAGTGTCCAATGGCGATCATAAGCAGATGGTTTTTAAGAACAGTCTTTCATTTTTCCTCAGCCATCAGTGATGCAGTCAAGTGTGAGCACGAGCGCTCGGTGCACCTGTTCATCGACTCTCTGCTGAACGAGCAGGAGGCGGCCAAGGCGTACCGCTGCGGCAGCAACGACATGTTCGACCGCGGCATGTGCCTCAGCTGCCGCAAAAGCCGCTGCAACACGGTGGGCTATGACATCAGCAAGGTCCGCAAGGCGCGCAACGTCCAGATGTACACCAAGACACGAGCCTCCATGCCTTTCAGAGGTCAGTGGTCTTCACAGCTCCAGTTTTGGTTATTGTCATTTTTTAACCTCAACTGAAGAATTCAGCAGTTGTGCATGGATTCATTAAAAAAAAACTGCAAACCGTATGAAACCCTTTCAAAACCAGTGTGATCAATTTGAATATGCATGGTGGTCACTAAAAGTCAAATGTCCTGAGGGGTCAACATTTTGGAGATACAAGTTTTTTCATATGATATGTGGAATATGCTTAATCCAAAGTTACTCATTCTATTGTAAAACTGCAACACATACACTGTTGTGTATCTGAACAGGTGTAATGCATTTTTGTTGCTCTCTCCCCAACAGTTTACCACTATCAGCTGAAAATCCACTTCTCCAGCAAGGTGAACCGCTCTGAGATGGAGCCCTCACTCACCGTTTCTTTGTATGGAACTAAAGGCGAGGCGGAGAACCTGGAGCTTAAACTGTGAGTGGCTCATTCGCACTGCTTCGTAAAGAGAGCTGTGCCGTCGTGACTGCACTTTACAAGTTATATCAGGCGTTTTATAACACTCACACAACAGTCAAAGGAAAGAGTGTGAGGCAGTAAAAGCTAAAAAGCCATTTATGCAAGAGCATTACACCTTATATCATCCTTGTTCAGTTTATGGTTATATCATCGTTTGTGGTGTGTAGTTTATTAGGCCGAGTCAAAGCTACTGAACATGAAGCATTCTCAGCCTCAAGGAATGGACAACTAATTTGCACTTCTCCTCATTCCTTCCCTCCCTGTTGGCAGGAAGGAGAAAATATCAACAAATAAGACTCATTCCTTCCTCCTGGTGACAGAGAAGGACATCGGCGACCTCATGATGCTCAAGTTTAAATGGGAGGAGACGACAAGCGGCTGGTCTGCCTCGAACATGCTGAGGATGGTCTCCTCCTGGTGGTCGGGTGACTCCGACAACAGCGGCATGGAGGTTCACAAGATCCGCATCCGAGTCGGCGAGACGCAACAAAAGTGAGTGGTGTTACCCTGGAAAAACGTTCCATTTAACTTGTAGTGGTAGAATATTTTCAGCTCATGACTGTTATCTTGCCTTAGATGAAGCTTTTGTTCGTTTGTCATTCCAGGGTGGTGTTCTGTGTAAAAGACCCCCAGACTCAGAGCTTAGCCCAGGAGGTCACATTTGTCAAATGCAAGGGCGAGTGGAAGACCAACTCAAAGCGCACTCCAAAAAGGTGAGTTAACTTCTACAGTGATCTCATTATTTCACCTTTTAACATCATTACTGTTCAGCCATTTTTACTTAAAATATGTTTTTCTATATTTGTCTGTAGAATTACCCTGGAGAACCACTAACCTTGAAGAAAAGGCTCAACTTGAGAAAAGCTTCCTATCCATTTCAGTACTTGCTAAATAATTTATACATGCCTGTAACTTATTTTATTTCTCAAATGGTACAAGGACGTTGCCACCTTGTATATATGTACAGAATGTGTGTTATTTAAAAAAATGTATATGTGAATATCGTATAATATTTTGTAAAGTAAGAGCTGTTTTTATGACACGTAGCTGTAACTGCAGTGTTGTACACGATGAAAGAAAATGCCATCATCGTTGGGGCGTTTTTGGTCTGCGCTCCAAAGAGATGGATGTCATGCAAAGTCTCACATAAACAGAGGCATGATGACTTGATATACTGTATAGTTGTGGAGGTACCACTGCCCTATTGTGTAAAATACCTCAAGCTGAATTTCATGTTGATGGTGATCACTGTGAATATAATGAAGAGACTATCCCACTACCTAAAAGTGAGGGGGAAAAAACTTTAAGATGAACCTGTGGGAGTTTCTTGCAAAAGGTGTTTTATGCAATAGGGTACCGTTTATCTAACTTGATGTATTATCTAACTAATGGGCAACCTGTCAGAGCATTCACCACTGTGTGTTTTTTCAGCACTATACGCAGGGGTGGAAAGACTACCAACACATTCTACTCAAGTAGCAGTACTGTCACCTTGCTTAAGTTTTCCTTAAGAAAACTAAAGTCAAAAATCTACTTTGGTAAAAGTGTAGCATGTAAAATGTACTGTACATAAAAGAGAAAATTGTTACATGTGATCTTCTGCATTCAGTTCTGAAAGTTGAAAGAGTTCAAACTAGATTATATTAATTGGAAAATTGTGAGATTACATAATAAAGTGCACTCTGCTGACTGACAAGTAAGACGGCCCAGTTCATGGAGAGCCAACAGAATTTGTGCTCTGTAGTGGATGTGAGGTGAAACGTAGCACAATTTATCAAAACTTCTTTAAAAGTGGGATAATTATGGACTTGAAAAAGTACAAGTACACAAAAAAGCTACTCAGTTGCAGTAACTGGAGTAGATGTGATTAGTAACTTCCACCCTTGACTGTACGTGGCTGTGGGACCTGTCTCAGTGTGCCTTACTGTAAACAGTTACCAGAGGTAAGCTGTTGCAAAATGGACTTGTCTTAAAACCTAGTGCTTTATCGCTGCTTGTTTCATCTGAGCACACATTTTGTACAGCGAGTGCTGTCTCAAATAGTCTCTAAGACTGTTAACTCTAACCAGGTCTGACATGCACATTTATTCCAAGACCTTTGTGACTTTCACTGAAGCACTTGAGGATGCAAACCTTTTTTCATTATTATTTGTTGAACGGTTGTGACAAATTTATACAGAATTTCTGCTGGTACACATCAGTCGGTTATGTTACGTTGAGCCTGTTACCTCAGATAAGTGCCTGGCATTTTGTCTGTCGTGATCCAGTGATGATGATGATGATGATGTGGCTAAACTGCAAGAGGTATATGATGATCAGTATGGTGTAAGCAACGTACTAAATAGTGTTTTCACTCTGTTCTCTCTAATGAGGTTCTTTTGAGTGAAATTTCCTCTGTGCACATCTGCACGTGATTTGTTAATAACTTATCACTGCTCTATTGATCATAATTACCATTCTGGTTACCAATTGTCAGATACTCAAAGTTCTGTAAGCAATATCTAAACCCTGGCTCTATAGAGATCGGTACTGTAATCATTGTGACTTTATTTCCATTATTCAGCCTTTTGAAAAAGTGGAAATGCTATACGTTTGCACTGAAAGTAGAGGAGGAGATTACTAAACCAAGTTACTTGTACAGTATAATAAATGTAAATACCATGAAGAAGGTGATGATAGATTTTGTAATATAGAAAACTGCTAGATATGTATTTTTACCTTTGGATAAACTTAATCTGTAAAATGTGCATTTGTAGAATCCTTTGTATGTACTTTGTAAATATGTCATTGTACTGTATAAACACTTTAATAAAGCAAACCTACCGTCAAGACAATCCTGCACCTGGGATTTGTTTTAAGGAATCGGGAACTGAAAAAAGGAGAGGTTTTGTCACTGGGAATCATCAGCATTTGCTCGTAAAAATAAAACACTCCACTATTATCAACACCACATTCAATAACACAAGGATGTTTATTGTTAGTCACTGTTTTATATATATTAGGCAGGTGATTAGTTTACCAGTTTAGGATCTATTTTTGATATAAAAGTGCTAAAAATCCTTAAATTATCCAAACTAAGTTCTGTGTTTCAATAATGTCCTTGCTGTTGTGACGCCAAAGCATTTGGCTGACTGTGTCAAGGTAACCCAAGCAAGGCCAAAGAGCTCACTAAAATAACACTGCAGAGTGGATCCAGACATTGAAAGGACCATTCCAGTGATTTTGCCACAGTTTATCCACATTTTACACTGCAACAAACCATTTTGCCAATAATGCTAGGATACTAAAAGATAACTCGAATTTCAAAATTTTGATTGCTTTGGAAAAAGATTGGCAGAAATGTGAAATATGTGCATTTTGTAGATATTACACTATGAGATGAACAAAAAGTCGGCACACGCTGTTTGCCCCCCC
>OMLB01036336.1:7318-25149 GCA_900302555.1 Myripristis jacobus | reverse complement strand
ATTTATTGCAATTAAAATGAAGTTTTTCTCTCATGGTTTTGCATCACTGCCTCAGACCTGCACCTATGGTCAACATCAGATGTGTATTTTTCTTGTAGGTATTTCACTAAACATGCACAATCACTGGTATGGTCCTTTAAGAACAATGCAATACATATTCAGGCCTTCATTAACCCATAGGATTGACCATCAACTATGAATTTCAACGATGTTAATCATAAATGGTCATTTTCACACGACAAACATGTTTACTGTCACGTTGTCTTTTCCCCTTGTAAACCCGTAAATGGCAGTATTGGGGTCTATGGTCAATCCTGGTGACCACTAACCCCAGTTTGTCCTCTCACTGTCCTGAGTAGATGAGTTGTGACGAACACCCCTGAGGAAACACAATCCCACTGTGATGGAAAAAAGAGTCCATCAAGGCTGAAATTAGCCCTCAGGTTCAAATGGCAGCAGCAAGGGAGAGCTCTGTCAGTGTTGGAGTGTGAACAGGGACAGGTGGCTTGAAATCCGATGTGGCCCCTCTGAAGTGCCCTGAACCACACTTGGCAGTGACAAGAACATTTTCCACAACACATGCATCGAGGGACGCTCTCACCACTTGTTGACATGTGAACAGACAAGTTACATTCCAATTAAAGAAAATAGAAACGCCGGATGCATAATGACGTATGAAGCCACGATATCAGAGAGGGAAACAGAGGTGTGTCAGATGGCTTGAACAGTTTTCAGTGTGTTGACAATTCGCCTTTGCAAGTGCCAAAATCTTTGATCATTGTGTTGCAGATCATAAACCCATAATAAGCAGAACTCTCTTCGGCCCTGTCTTTGGCACCTGGCACAAAATCTCATATCTGAGCAGATTCATGGCAGCAAGATGTTTTTGTTCTTTTGGTTCTGCCGTGGTATTGTCACCACATTTGTGCTAATGGAGGTAGCAGGGGTCAGAGGTGGCTACTCCAGGTCGCTGGTGTCCAGGGTGCGGCCACAGAGGCAGACGGTGCAGCCCATCACAGCAGACACTGTCAGGATAGCCAGGAGGATGGCCCACCAGTGAGCCTGTGGAAGACAAATAAAAACATCAATTTGGTGTCTCCAACAAGCTAAAGTGATATTTTGGCATTTTGAATCATTGTTGGCTACATTTCTTCACCAGGCCTTTGTCGTGTGGGGGTGAGTGTTCCTCTCATCAGCTTGCAGCTAGCTGTACACATTTGTTTTCAGTGAGGTAACAAATAAAAAATATTAATGGTTTCTCCGTATTTCTCCCAAGTAGTTGGGCACTATAATACTTTAAAACAAGAAACCCCAAATCAAAATGTCAAAGCATGAACTTCAATTGCATGTACATCACTGTTGTCCCACAAGCGTCACCCCCATGCCTTTATTCCTAAAGCACTGTGCTGCAAAAAGTTGTTGAAAGGTTCAGTTTAATTGAACTAGTTTAAATTAATCCTAAAATGGAATACATTCAGTTTTGCAAAGACAAACTAATGCACACCTTTGTCACACAAGTTGGTTGAAGCCATGAACTTGCGCTGTCCCTCTCTGTTCTGTTGTGGAAAAATTCTTTGTTGCCATATCATAGCTATATGACCTTTACCGCTGCTCTAACAACTAACAGTAAACACGTCTCGGCAAGCCAAAGACAAACTAAAAACTTCAAGCAGGTTAGGTAAACATATCCAAACACTGAAGATGTAAACTCAAGGATCATCCTCACTTTCACCATGAAAATCTATGACTTTTTACCTAAAATCTGACAATATGGGGGAACATTTTGTTACCATGACATTACTCGTTTGTTTCTTGTTTGATTTGGTTTGTTTGGTTTCTAGGTCTACAAGTATTCAACTTCCGCTTGGCTGAAAAGCGGAAGGTCAAAAATCCAAATCCATGACACTCTGAAAACATTTGCCAAACTTGTTTCCAGGTCTGGAAAATGCAATTTTCAGGTTCCCCTTGACTTCCGTGCCCTGTGCATTCTAAGATTAGTCAGCTATATGGGTTAGGTCAACAAAAAGGACAGAGTTGTTAATCTGCGCTCCTGATGTGAGGGGGTCATTGTTTTTGTCTCTAAGCCAAAGTGATGGCTGACACATGCTGTTCCTCTGGAGCCCAAGTGGGCATTCCTGATTCTCCATGGTCTCCAAGTGAAGCAAAATCTCAAAGCCACCTGAGACTGGAACATCTAAGACAGCTGAACATCAAAACAGGAAGCGTAGCAAACACACTGAGCCGCACTGAGGAAGCACCTCACTGCAACATCTGCTGCTTCCTCCGTGCTCCTCTCATCTACCTAAACTCTGCTGATTCGCTTGTCAGTCAGAAGCATGGAGGGTTGCATGCAAGTGGCAGGCGACCTCTGACCTGACCTGATGGCCAGAAAAATAAGATTACATCACTCTACATCTAGAGGTTTTCAGGGGTCGGTGGTGCAACCTGAGTCCAGCCCCAAATCTATCAAGCGACCAAAAACTTATGGAGCCATGGCTAAGTATATACGAAATAGGGTCTTTAATAATTTAGCTCAAACTTTTCATTTTGTTTACATCTACCGTATCAAATTACCATTAGATGAAAAGCCTAAGTGAACATGTGATTAGCAGACTTAAAATATTACAAATAAACACGAGGGAAGTCGTAACTCATCATGTTATGAGGTTCACAATGGTAATCAGCCTTGCAATGTGATATCCTCAGCTCATTTATTTATGCTGAATGGATTAATGAAATAAGCAAACCAAAGTAGAGACCTTCATCCACTCTGCCAGGTCGTCAAAGTCATCCAGTTTAAGGAATGAGTTTTTCAGTCTGGCGATGGGGCCGTCTGCGTCGAGCAGGCGACACACCTGGAATTTGTCGCAGTAGCCCTGGTTCCCCGAGCACGGTGCCCCGGGCACCAGCGGCACCCGCTTCTTCTGGAACTGAAGGGACAGCACAGAGGACGTGGTACTGGCACATGTCTCGGGCTTATCTGTCGTGGACGGAGAGAGGGTTTTATTTGTGAACAGGCCATGTGTCACATACATGCTACGGTCAAGAGGTTAAACTGCCGCAAGCGCTGTGGTAAAGATAATACAAAGCCATCAAAGTCAAATGTTTTTTTCTTTGTGTCTTTTGTTTGCCATTGTGTCATAGAATTGAATTTTTAGATGTTAAACTTAATATTGATAATGAAGTTAAAATAAAATAATAGTGATACACTTTAGCTGAGAGTGAAAAATCTAATGTTAAGTCGTTTATTGACTACGTTTCATGTCATTTAGTCATTTCTTCTTGTCTATATTCTAAAGATCACCTCATACTATAATTTAAATGACAAAATCTGATAATCAAAGCTCCTTAACAATACCCCACATCATATCAGATGGAATCTCATGCAGTGCTGTCTGATGGAAAGTAACGATGTGCAGGAGTAACCTCAGTGTAAATTGACACAGGCTGATGTGCTGCGACCCGTCTGTGAACACATTCCTGTGTAGCAGAGGATGCATAAGGCTGTGGTTACCGGGCTGCTGGCAGCACATGTGGCATTTCTCCTTCATGGAGACTCCTGGACAGTCACACTGCTGCAAGCCATGCTTCACACACACAGACTCCGCACAAGCCTATGAGGAAAGAGAGAGAGTTTGAGAGAAAATGAGCAGATCATCATGATCAGGACACATTGTGGGATACAAATGGATGAAAAAACGGACAAAAGTAGAAAAACAGGCAACAGGCAGGCACTTTGGTTACTTATCCATCATTGTTGGAATGTTTGTGTTAGATTTTGTAGATCGGCCCATTCCCACAAACCCCCTACAAACGCCTTTTCCAGTTACTCCACAATGTTGCTGGGAGGTCATCAGAGGTTAGGTCCTATCTACACTCTTGTATTTCAGCATTCACTCCCTGCCTGAGCACCTCTGGAGAGCAATACGTTTGGAATGTGAAGTGAAAATGTTGAGCAGCGTTGATGCTTGGGATGTTTTCCTCCCCTCTCACAGATCAATTCATCATCAACACGATTAAATAATGGTGGGAAATTGGTCAAGATGCAACTTTTGAGAGGGGAGGTGAATCCATTTAAACCAGATAAAGTTGGCTTGTGGTCAGATGGATTTGAGTGGACCCATGTTTAGCAATTCAATGTTGCAATGGGTATATTTTCATAAAAGTGGCTTGCAATTATACCTCCTTGAGAGTAAAGCAACTGAGAATTTAAAAAGAGCCTGTGATTGATCGGGACATGCAAAAGCATAAATGACTTCCTAGAATGCATCACAAAAACTAGAGAGCATCTTTGACCTTCTGGTTCGCAACATTAGCCGGTTGTCGATTCTGGATATCATGGAGTAAGACAGACCAATCTTCCTCTACAAATTATTACAAATTATTAACTGCATTACCATCAGTCTTTTTTATGCTGATTTTGCCATAATGAATAAAAAATGTTTGCTGGAAATGGCAAATGTCAAATAAAATGCCCAAAACATAGTGTCAGGCTTTCTTACCCAGTACATAACTCCAGGGATGTTACTGGGTGTCATCTGTGACTGAGAGCTTGGTCATACTGAGTCACAATCTATTGAACTAGAATCTGGTTTGAGACACAACCTACTGAAGTTTTCTCAGATTACTGAAGTGATCTCTTCTTGTAATGTCTTTGTAATGCTTTTGTACCCTTAAAAACAGCCTCGAGTAGATCTTTTCATGACTTTGCAACATCCCTGCCCACACAATTGCCGTCTTGGGTAACAGAGTTGAAACACGGTGAGTCACACTTTGGTTTGGTGGATTTGGCAGCCTCACCCCGTTGAGGCAGACCCGGGTGCCCTGGCTGCAGACGGTGAGGTTGTCCTTGGGGCTCGGGTCTGGGCAGAACGGGGTGACACCTGAACACAAACTCGTCTTCTGGCAGTCGGTCTCCTCATCGCAGGTCTCCCCCGCCGGCTTAAACATGCAGTTCTGGCCGCAGCACAGCCCCTGACTGGGACTGAGAGAGGGATGTGTGAAGACAGACACATAAACACACACATATGAACACATGCAGGAGGAGACAGACAGAGAGATACACATGCACAGACCTAGGATGTAAGCAAACAAAATAGTTCTGATCAAAGGCAGTTTTGTAATATTGTGGCGTGCTGTTGTGATTCAACCACACCCACAAAACTTCACAATCAAACTGAAAACAGTGTCATTACAAACACACCAGACACTCCTAACTTTCAACCAGGAAATTTCCAACTCAGAGGCTTTCACTGATATGCATACCTTGATGACCCCTGTATGTTTATGTTTGGAGTACCTGCAGACTTTACCAGGCTTGAGGTGACACTGGACTCCCACAGGCTCTTTAGCGCTGTAGCAGCACAGGTCTGTGTCGTTGTGACCAATATCACACTCCTCGTTTTCCTCCACGATCTGGTTCCCACAGATGGGCTGATCACTGACTGGGAAAAAGACAAAAAACAAGAAGACACACACACACACTCATCCACAAATGCACATATACACATATACAACGTATGCACAGATATATGCATGCAAGTTCTCACACGTGTCAATATGCACTCATATGCACACACGCATTCTCTCATGTGCATTCTCATGTACACACATATCAAAAGTTAGACAAAATATTTACAGTGACTAACAGGCACTGTAAATATTTTGGCTCCAGCTGCACATGGCCCAGCAGGTCCAGCGACATGCAGATGGACCTGTGCAGATCCCCTCTCCCTTACCCACAAAGCACTCATCCTTCTTCAGCCTGAGGACCTTGCTGATGTGTTTAATGCTGCAGGGGGAGAACTTATCGTTGTTCTCACGCACCTCGTCCGTGGCGTGAGGGAACATCAGGTACCTGCCTTTACCTCCAGTGGAACCAAGGTTCCCGCAGTTAGAGCCCTCATCGTGCTGGAACAACAGATAAAATGCCACAAATTAATGATTTTCTTCATAGAAAAGGGTGCTGTGAGTGAAAACCTGTCCGTACAAAATAAAACAGTTTATTGGATCTTTACTTTTAAATCACTTACTTGTGTTCATGTTGAATGAGCGTGGGAAAACGAATCATCTAACCCACACTGAAATAAAAGTTTATTCCCTCTCTAATGACAGGCAGGGGGATTTAAGTCTCTTTATAGAGTTACAGTAATTCAGTGACTTGCCTAACTTGGTTATAACTTATTCCTGATTGTGAAAATGCTGTGTCACTGATGTCTACAGACTGCGGAGGATGTTGCCTTCCCATTCATTTCCTTAAAAGCTCTCTTTGTAGCAAGCCCATTTATTTTTCAAGGCTTTAGGGTAGCAAGAGGCCTTTGATCATAAACAAATGCCTACTAAACAGGCAAAAGCATGCTTTGCCCTGACTGTGAAGGCGGCACCGTAAAAGAATAGTCTAGAGCTGATGCTCAACTGTCAGGCGATAAAGAGCAGATGTGCCTCCATGTGGTGAGATGCACGTTCAAGATTTGTTTACAGAACATGCAAATGATCAGAAGAGGCCAGTTGTTCCAAAATAGCAGAAGCAGTAAAAGTGAGCTGGTAGTAGTTGTTTAGGAACAGGGCAAATGCCTACCATCATGGTTTTACCCACTGCCACAGCTTTAAGCCTGCTGGCCACCTTTAGGAATACAGGTCTATGTAACCCTAGCTCTGACTTTAGCCCAAACTGAGGCTCAGTTTTTACCCTAATCCTAAGAATAACCCTGACCACACACTGAATACCTATAGACAAACTTTCACACTATTGATTATCACCTGAGATTAAGTACACCTTTTAGTTATACATTATAATCAATATCAGGATTGGATTGCATAAACAGCATGAGGTAGCGTGATATATGATGAGCTGATATATTTCCTCTTTTTAAAATCTAGTCTTCTGGCAGTCAAAAGATTTAATCAGAAGCTGATGCCCCTGGAACAGCGGGAGGAATGTTGTGTTCCAGCCACAGATGTGAGACACCAAGGACGGGGCAGATAGCTCCTCCAGCCTCGGTGAGGGAGGAGTTTATGAAACTCCCTGGGATTGGTATTTTCTGCATGTCTGCTCTGAAACAAATACCAGGGCTTCTAGTGTATTAGGATTTCAAGGCATGGACTTCAAATTAGTATGGACACTTCCAGGGGGGAGCACATGTTTTGTTTGATGACTGCAATCCAGCAGAGATTTAAATAATGCTGCTACTGCTAGACCTGGCTTAAGTTTGGGGAAACCTGTATATTGACTGAACTGTCTCACGGGACATGAATTCATTTGTTTAATCACTTTATTAGCAGGGTCTTCCAGGCTCTCTGGCTGTGGCAGAGGCATTTCAACCATCAACTACGGCCTACTGAGGATATTATTGGGTTTTGAATTTTGGTTTACTGTCTGCCAGGTCCAAACAGCATCTTTCTGACTGCTGTTGTATTTAGTTGCTTCATGTTCTCCTGTGCTGTTAATTCAGAATACGATATTTGTATCTCTCCATTCACTCCCACAGTGCAGCAAACAGCTCCAAAAATAACAATTTTAGCACATAAAAGAACGCCAGCAAATTATGATAAAACAAAAAACAAGAACTGGAACCTTTTTTTTTTGGTAGTTACTCATGAAAGTACTATCAAGTCGCTTCTTCCTGCCACAAGGCTAATATGCAGACGTTTCCTGCTGACACTTTACCTGCTGGATCTACTTTCCATTACAAATTGGAAAATAACATTTCCTAATTTTTTTTTCTTTGTTCACATTCACAACTGTTTATGTGCTAAATGTGCACTTTGGAAGTGAATGGAGAAATACAAATACAGTTTTAAGTTTTAGGTTTTAAAATGTGACACATTTTAAAGAATTACATTTTTTTGTAAATGTAAAATCACTCAGTGCTTCAGGGACGCTATTCAGTTATTCAATTCTATATTCAACTATACACTTAGAGCTCTGTATTAATACGTATTCCTAAGTAATGCTAAGAAAAAAGGACAAATAGAGCTAAAAAAAAAAAATGAGAAAGACAAGAAGAGCAGAAAGTCCAAAAAGTCTAGCTAACAGACGCATAGTTTTCAGAGCCACTGTATTGCCACATGGGTGCAAGGGATGTGGCCAGAGACTGGAGCAGCTCTTTACCCAGTGTTCGCCCTCTGTCACAGTTTACCCCTCTCCTTCTCTCTTTGTCACTGCCATAAATCTCAGGTGAAGTCAGTGCCCTGATCCCTCCATTCACTTGTCCTACCCTGTGAGACATGATACCGAGCCCAGGAAACAGAACTTAGTTTAAATTATAAAGAGCCCATCATAGCAGAACTAATCTGCCCAGGAACGCCTTGGAAGAAACCTTGGTCCACGGAAGTGTGAATAACAGAGGGCAGGGGGAAAGTGGGGGAGGGGGCTGGCATTTGAGGCAGTGGGAGAAAGGTTGCAGGTTCTCCCAGCCGCTAGACGTGGAGGGATGTTTGTGTGGTGGGGGAATGTCAGGGCAGGCAGTTGTGTGTGTAGATATGCTGTGTTATCATGGCAGTGGATGAGGTGTTTAAGAGAATGTCTATAGATGCCAAGAATAAAAATAGGCAGAGAGAGAGAGAGAGAGAGAGAGAGAGAGAGAGAGAGAGGGTGTCTTCTCTTCACTTCAAAAACTGAGTGAGGCTAAGCCAAGAGTCCCTATAAAACACACCAGTCACTAAAGGCCAAGGTCGACAGTGCCCACAGAAATTAATCATTCACAGACAGTTTGTACCGGTGCAATGCAAACAGCCTTGTGTGATGGGAATATGTGGGGTAAACCAATAGAAACTGTTCACCCAGTGTAAAGCCAGTAAGCATCACACACTACTGGACATGGCCTTATCATAAGCAAAATTGTTCACGTGTGTGTCTGTACTGCATGTGTGTAGCAGTGTGTGTCCAGCACAGTGGGTGGTAATGTTTAAGTTCCTGGTGATTCGTCTGCTTCTATGCAAAGGGTCCTACGCTAGTTGCAACAGCAACAAAGCATACGACTGGTTATTTGAAATACATACTGAATTTGTTTTTCATTCTTTTGTTTTTAATCTGCTGTTATAGACTATGGCTTGAGTTCCCAAAACTTCACACTGTGAGCCAAACCTTTCAAATTTTCTGTGGCACATAATGAGGCTTATGAACTAAATTAGTCTATCATGATCATAACTCCTGTTTTACAGTACTATTGGAATACAGGTAGAGACCCAAATGATGTAAAGTGTTTCAGCACCATAGTGGATTTTAAACTACTAGTATGAGGGCTATAGTATAGTATACTGAGTGTGAAAAATATCAGGAACACATTTTTCAAAAATTGGACTGGCAAAGTACATCTAATTATAAGCTTTGATCCTTTGTTCTTATTTCTAACCTTAAGACTTCTCAAGTCACAAGGGGATGACACAAGCAGAGGGAGGATTATTAACCCTTGAGAAAATTAAAAAATGGATTGTACAAAGTAGTGTTCAGATTAGGTGTTGGCCATCAGGATTGTTACTGACCGGAGATCCCAGGCTGTGTCCCAGTTCATGGGCCAGAGTGAGTTGGACATGACGAGGAGGCAGAAAGTATCCGTAGTTCTGAACTGTGATCAGACCCGTATTCAGGCTGGAGTTACGGCCGTCACGTAAGGTAGTGTACCTCGAACAAATTCCTCCCCAGTTACCTGAAGAGCACAGAGAAGAGAAGATGAACATGCAGAAGCTGGCAGGATCAACACTGCCAACTGAAATGGGCACTGAGCCCATTCAAATAACTACACACATCAATATCAAAGGGTTTATAGATATATCTAAGTAGTCTCACATCTCATTACAGGTACTGTGGCCATCAGAGGGGCCCCAAGAGCGCTGACAACCAACTGATCAACATACTGCTTTGTAGAGGCTGTACTGGCCTCAAAGCTAGTGTGAAGATACTGGTATCATATGAAACTAGATGACCTAAGGAATCCATTATTATTAATTATTACATTGTTGAATACTGTATGTCACGTGAGGTTGATGGCAAGCAGGCTGAATATTGCCAAGGGAAACACTAGCATGGCCACATTCAAAAGGATCACTTGACCTTTGACCTCAGGTTATCTAAATAAAAACAGGTTCCATGGACCCAACCGTGGGTCTCCCCTATGCAGACATGCCACCTTATGCTAATCCAATGCAGTGTGGGGCAAAAACAGTGCAAATGTGTTATTTCTGCATACTAAAGCTAAACAGTCTTAGAGTTGAGGCTGTTCGGACTGTTTGGATTCAATGAGCCCATTTAAATTCATGTGTGATGATGTTCACCTCCATTTCATTGTGGCCATTTCATTTTTTTAATAACTTAATGTCACTGTATAAAATGGTAAAAGGTAAAATTGTGACCTCTTGGATAATCACAGCCTCATGAGACTTTACGAACACAAACTAGAGACCAACAGCATTCAGCGGATGTGTGGCTTTCCTACCTATACTGACAATAAGGCTGAGTTTCAGAGCAATCTCCGAAACAGAATGATCGCCATCCTATCGCTGAAATCATGGTACTTTGGGGGAATTTTTTGACTATGTTTAATAATTCTCTAAATTTTGCACCAAATCTGTGGCAGTTCAACCCAAAAATTGCTGCAACAACTTAACAAGATAACTGAGCATAGAAATGTCCATCATGTCTCCATCATAATTTTCTACCCTGTATATGCTCTAAATAAACAAACAAATAAATAGACACTCACCTATAACATAATGCTTATTACAGATTTACGATTGTAATAACTTGGCACACATTGCTAAGCTGTATCTCAAATTAGTCTTTCACATGATGAAAACCACTATTTGGCATACCGTTGACCCTTCATCTCCCCCTGAAGATTCACTGCCCCCCCCTAACCCTCAACATTATAAAACAAATTAACACAAGACAACTCCTGTGACTTTGCCACCTTTTAAGATCAAAAAAACATAAAAACATGCCAGGCTGAAACTGGTATGATGTAAGCAACAACTAATAAACAAGCACTGACAATAGTCAATAGTATTTGCGGCGCCAAGGCAGTGGGGGGCACCCATATCAGCTTCTGCTTATGGCCCCATAAAGCCTCTTAAAAGTACCATAAATTTGAAATATTTATGATACCACAATAAAAAAGCAAGGATTATATAACCTGACATGTTCATTTACTTGTAGTCTGGGTAAATGTATGACAGTTGGATCATGTTTTTGGACCATTTTTGGACCATTTTACCATTTAAGCTCATGGTTGGAACTTCAATGCGGACAAACGGGAAAAACCTTTGACTTTAAATGAAACGAATGAGAACTCGTGTACCACGCATTCACTGTAGTAACTGTGGATAATGCAGAGTCAACAGTTCCAGGTGAGAGGACCCACAGACCTAAAATGTAAATATACCCGCTTCATGTTAAATTCTGGTTGCATAACTGGCCTCTGTGGCCCCTTGACACAGAGCTCCAGACAGACAGTCCTACAGACTGGCTGAGCATATCAAAGCCTGCAGAGACCTCTTGGCCCCCAAAGGTCTCCCGTGCTTTTGGGTTTATATAATGCCCCTTGAAACCTTCCCCACAATCACAAACAGCTGGCCACATTCACATGCATTGGCTGCAAAACTTTGACATCATCTTTCAGCTAGCCAGCCAGAAGGCTAGCTTTCGAAAAACAAGCCTTATTGGTCGAGCTGAGCACCTATGATATTATTCTTTAGGAGGTTTTATGTGGACACACGTTGTCATTGTCATGGATTACGTTGCTGCTCATGGATTAGTGTAGGTTACGAGCAATTCTTAGACATCACCCATGAAAATCTCAGGTCAAGAAACTGACAAATTGTTTTGTTACCTCTTAACTGCATCAAACAGGGTCAAATCTACTTATCACATGGCAGACACTGGCCAAAAACAAATGAAAACTAAATTCAAAAAGAGGATGACACATCTCTAATCCAAGCTTTAATGATTTCTTAACACTGTCCAACATCTTCATCACATCTTCATCTGTCTTCATAAGTGGTCATCTCCACACACCCTCCTCCTTCTCCAATGCATTTTTCTCATCAGTCATCGCTGACATCAAGTGCATTGATCAGCTACCATGAGAGCAATGACCAGGTGTCCGTCTTCTCTCTTCAAGGGTTCCCTCCATGTGTGCCCTCGCCTGGTTCAGGTTGTGGGTCTCAGCAGTTCCCATGCTGTCACGCAAGATTTATGTAACTACTCTTACACAATGAAGTCAGCACAACCAATCAGCTATCTTGGTCATTTTGGGGGTGCCGTGTGAGGTCGTGTCTGAGGCCTATTTCAGAGAAACGTGGATTCAATGAATGCCATACAGCGTAGCGGACACCAGTAGCAGGCCTCTGGATCTCCCACCAGCATGTTTTTGTTACACAGTGGGCGTAAGTGTGACGTTCAGCGGCAGTGAGGGACACTTAGAGGTTGAACACCAAAAACAAACTGCCCCTATCTCCTTTGTGGTAGAAACAGTGAATATACTGAAGGGGGAGGCAGAAAAGAGCTGTAGAAGTGGAGGACGCTGTTAATGTTGATACAGTAATCAGAGACTACTTCATCACTCTGGTATTTTGTGTCACATGAGGGTTTGGCCGGTAACAAGGAAGTACTCTGAGATTTTCAGGGTTTTGAGGGGTTGAGGGAGTAAATGAGAGGGATCATCATCAAAAGCACCCCTCAATGCTTGGGTGAGCAAAGCCAAGCCAGAAGAAAAAGAGGGAGGATTTCATGTCCAGAAACTGCCAAACAGGTTTCTACTAGCCAAGTTAATCAAGGATTCTCAATGCATCACTACAACACTCCCCGCTTTTGACCTAAAATGGTCCCCCCAATGGGCTATTCAAGGAGCTGGGTTTCCTAGAAAGAGCATTACTTTGGAGGCTATGCTCCAGCCAAGCTGTGGCTTTTGGCAAGGCCAGCTGAGGGGGGGGCTGTGTTTTTGTCCCCTCCGCCTTCGTCTCTTTGCCACAGAGAGGGGCCCTAATGAAAGACTCCTATTATTAGCCTGTTGGATAAACACTGTCTGTAGATACAAACCCTCTTCCAGATCAGTTACACCTAATGCACACACTCGCCATCAGGGGAAAACATGTACACACACACTGTATGTGCAGAGACAAATGAAAACACACACGTGGACATGCAGAGACAAAGAGGAATTAGCACCCACTTTTATATCTACTCACATCATCATAGACACACACACATGGACACAGTCACTACACTGAGGCACCTCTCGCATTCATGGAGCACACACACATAAACAAACACTTTCTCTCATGGTTTCCCGTGAACAAACAAACAGCAGTAAACATGCGCCGTGCTGCAGACAATAACACCTACTTCAACTACAGACTTTGCAAGAAAAAGTACGTAAAAACACTTAACCTTGGTCACAACATTTGTCAGCAATAACACTAGTGTGTTGTGCCTCAGAAGCAGGACCTACAGTTAGGTATCTGCAGTGGCTGGGCCCCAGGGTGGCTTATATATACAGTTAATAGATATGACCCTTGCACATGTACATGATATACTATATACACACAGACACAGCACATCTGTATGTAAACAGATGGATTTATGGTGTCCTATTCCTATTTTTATCTTATCTTTTTGTATTTCTTGCTTTAATGTTAACTTGAATTTCGACTTGGGCGATCCATAAAGACAACACGGATCAAATCTAATCTAATCTAGAAAAAGAGTAAATACTTGAATTTAAAAATATTAGACATCAAGGTATAGGCTTAGAAGTAAACAGTAAAGAAACATTACACTACTACCACAATGCAGTATCAAGTGCTGTTTGTCAGACGAACAGACATCCTAAACAAAATGGATTCAGACTCATTCACTATAATATAAGAATGAGCGGAGCTTTTCACTGCTTCCTCAACAAGACACGAGCACATCTGATTTTATGCATTTTGTAGAAAAACTGTTTTTTGTAGAAAAACAGTGAGATATTTTTGGATCCTTTTTGTTCTTTGGATCTGGTCACGTGCAGAGAAAGTCTAAAAGGTCTGGCAGCAGCGTCAGCAGGGACGGTGAAGCAGTGAAGATTGTTTCGGTGGTGAACCTGCTGCTCTTGTTGATCAAATCAGGCCAAAGCTTGTTGATGCTCCTCCGGCTCTCCTCATTATCACTATGGACACTCGGCTTTTCCGGGGGCTGTTTGTCAACTGAGGGAGTGTGTGTGTGTGTGAGTGTCTTTGCCTTAGTGTGTGTCTGTGTGTTCATGCGTGCACATGTTTGTACTCGTAGGAATGCGTTATGGAGGATGACAATATGTTTTTATTTATGGGTTTATAGTTTTCTCAAAAAAAAAAATCCTTCTTGGTCCCTCCACTTCAAGTCTTAGATCCTGTTAGAAACGTATGACAATTTTAAAATGCCTCTGATGTCAGTTCAATTGTGCATTCCCTTTGAATCTTTTTGTTTTCATGAATATCCAGCTGTGCCCTTTCCAGAGTGAACTCAACAACCTTTATGTTGTTCACATAAAGGTTGTGGTTTCTTGTTCTATCAGATATTTGTTGTCTGTAAACAAGCATTTTTTTATATATTTATGGTTGCATTGGTACTCCATTCTCATAAATACTTCACACAAAAGACACAAAGCTACCACAGCGAGGTACGAGAATCTGGTAAAAGCCCTCAACAACCAAGAAACTGTCTGGAAAATTACTACCCGTGCCTCTGCAATCAGTTAGCTGCAAGGAGAAGGAGGAATTTTACTGGCTGAGTGGCACGGGAGGTTCAAGCCCCAACCCCCAACCCCTACTGACGAACAGAGATGTATGAACACAGACTTGGAGAGGTCAGTGGAGTAGACCTGACTGCTTGTTGGGGGTAGTGTGTGTGTGTGTGTGTGTGTGTGTGTGTGTGTGTACCATGTAGTAGGGGCATCAGGGTCTTTGAGTTTATAGTCCCATGGTAGGGGCCCTGTTTACCTAATCCCACTAATAAAGTTGTGGAAAAGTGGTAGAAGTGTTGGGTCGAGCGTATCTGTTTCTTTGGGTCAAACATTAGCAACATTTGACATTCTGCTCATTCTTTGGCCTTGTCACATGAACTGTTGCTGCTGCAAAGTCACAGCAATGTCAGGTGAAGGACCATCAGTGTGTGTGTTTGTATGTGCCTGTGTATTTGGACGTGTGTGTGTTTGTATATGTGTCTCACGTGAGATATTACCATGGTGACCATGTCATGGAATGCAGTCACTCAATCCTACTAAGACGTCTGGGAGTGGTGCGTGTGTGTGTGTGTGTGTGTGTGTGTGTCAAAGGTTCACTACTCTCTGATCACATGTCATCATGGTAGTCTGCTCACACCCCCCATTTTAGCCAATCAGGAGCTGTGAATGAGACAAAGTCATGGAAATAAGCAAGAAGACCCTCCCTTGAGAGAAACTACAACAATTCCCGCACACATGCGCGCGCACACACACACACGGTCAACCCCCACTTCCTCCAAAACAACAATAACACCACAGAGAGAGCTTTGTCACCAGACCTGTGAGACCTCATTGACATTAAGAAGTGTCACATTGCTGCCATTGGCTGGTTCATATTAGCTTCTTGCCATTTTAGAGCATTAGCTTGTGTATTTGTGCAGCATTTAGGTGTAAGGAATTCAATGCAATGTTCAGGCACCTAGGTAGATGATCAAAAATAACTATTTCTTAATGACTTCAGCTCAACCCTACAGGGCAAGGCAGCTTAACATGCATATCAGTGAGGAATGTTAATTGAGGAGTTCGCTTTTGGTCTCTTAAACCAAAAACAGAGCTTGTGCATCAGTCCTGAACCAAGAGCGATACAACTCCTGCACCTCTATTATTCACAATATCATTTCACCAAAACTGCAGAAAGCTTGCAGACTTCTGCACCAGTTTGTCCTGCCCCCGGATGTCCTTGGTCGACAGCACCATTTGCACCATTTTTTGCACACCTATTGCATGTTCAGGTTTCATTATGCATCACTTTATGCACATTCATTTCAACATTTCTTTGGCCTCTTTCTTTTTATCACACAATTCAGTACCACTAAATGAAGCAGATTCTGCACATTCCTCGTCCCTGATTTACCTCCTCTCTAGGTATTGGAGGTCTAATATTCACTTTGGCTGGGAAATTGTGTGTGTGGCAGTATTGAAAGTGGCCTCAGGGCATTTTGTGTTATATCAAGGCCAGGGAGTCCTGGGAGCCACAGAGGGAGCTGCTTGGATAGATCAGCGACTGCTATCCACACAGAGATTCACACAGGGAGGAAGGACAGAGCAAGAAAAACATGCTGGAGGGATATGCACTCATTACCCGCTCCCATTCCCTTCCAAAACACATAATTTTTCAGCATCGATAAGTCCAATCTAAACATCTACTCTGTGTTTTTGTTAGGTAAGATGTTTTCTCATATGATTTTTACATATTTTGCTACCTAAAAGGCTACAAAATAAGTGTTGACTTTGTATTGCTACCAGGTCTAAAGTGAGACGAGTGGCATTGCCTGATAGTTATCTGTACCTACACATCTACCTGGATATCCCATGTGTATCTATGATGGGCACATGACTCAAGCTAATCAAATGGTTAAGAGAAGTTGTTGATGATGTCTCACTTGGATGGCATGATGTGTTTGTTTCCAAGTTGTCAGTATTGTTGGGATTGAGCAAAGGTGTCATTGTTTGCCATGTCCTGGAACAGCCTGCATACCACGTAGTCATCATGTTGTGAGTTTCAGTCCATTTATTACCCGCTGCCTGTTGTGTATCTTTTTTCTCTTCTTTCCCCCTGCTAAGGACTCTAAGCTTTATGGGACATGGGAAAATGCAAGCATGCATATGTGTGAATGTGTATGCAAGCATGTATGTGGCTTCGTGCACAGGTCTATGCATTTTTGACTTATGTGCATCCTCATGTGCAAGCCTATGACCATCTCACCATCTCACCTGCCTTGCCCTCCCATGCGAGCCCCAGCACTCCGCTGTAGTCTCTGTTAGTGAGCAGGTAGGACAGGCAGTAGTTCCCCCAGTTGCTCTCTGAGAACAGGCTCAGCAGCTTCTCTGGGCCGATGAAGGGCCGCTGCAGAGGATCTGTGTTATCCTCTTTTTTGATCACCTGGACAGAGAGAGAGGGAGACAGAGACGGTTGGACTGAGATCTGATTAATCAAATATTTAATATGGACTATACTGAAAAAATCTCCATCTTTATAAGTAATTTATAGTCTTATTTTCAGTGTTCAAATCTTGTTTTTCTTAAAATAAATGAACAGGTCTGCCGGTGTGATGAGATAATCGCACTTGCCTCCAGTGCAGTTTCAGGAAAACCTGGGAACAAGTCTAAATATGTTTAAATGAAGCAGAATAAGGCAGATCACTATCAGTGTCAAGAAAATGACACTTGACTCAAGAATATTTTGCAAACAGGTTGAAGGGGATTAGCTCATTCCAATGGCAATTATTTTTTTCAGTTTTAACACTGAAATATGAGACCGAAAGATTTGTCAAATGACTGACTCAAGAAGTTCACCTGCCATGCAAGGATAGAATTACAGCGTGTTCACGAGCTGTGAGAAAGTTTGCAAATTCCTTTTTTTTTTTTTTTTCCTAATCAGTCAGAGCCTGTCTCAGTCTGATTCCCACTGGTATGACATGTCTGTTCTGAGAAATCCACTTCCACAGAAGACATGTAGGCACCACTGGTGTATTATACTAATAATCTCCATTATAGGCCATTTTCCTGAAACTTCCACAGGGCCTTCTCAGATCTATTCACTCCAATGAAAAGAGAGGTAAAAAAAAAAAAAAAAAAAAAAAAACAGGATGTTTTAGG
>OMLB01036335.1:8944-25690 GCA_900302555.1 Myripristis jacobus | reverse complement strand
GCTCACTGTGTTGTTGCTGTGAAGCTGTTTTGTAGCAGGAAGAGGCAAACGGGGGTGTGTAAGGTGAATCCTACTGCCATTATTTCAAGTATTGTGAAATAAAAACAGTAAAAATGGGTGAGCTATTGCTTTAAACAGCACAGGTTCCTCCATATTCTAGCTTCAGATGGATGACCATGATTGTGGTGCAGGTTTTAAGTTACATAATCTCACTACTGGCTCCATCATTCAGCCTTTTCTCTCTTTCTCTCCATCTCTCTCTCTCCCTCTCTCTCACACACAGATACACACTCTCTCTCTCTCTCTCTCTCTCTCTCTCTCTCTCTCTCTCTCACTCTCTCTCTCTCTCTTCCGTAACTTGAAAGGGAATTAACAAGATGGCAAAAGTGTGATAGCTTTGCCTTCTCCCCTCTTCCAATTTACTGTTGGGAAATGTGAATAGTTATGCAATTATAATCTGGGAGGAACCTAATTTCTCTCAATTTAGTTACGCAGTCCTTGGCTCCACCCTAAACACTAAGCTCAATCTCCCCTCTGACAAGACAGAGTAATGTGACATGGTTATGCAAAGTCCACAGACTGCAACACTTCAGAAGTGGGAAAAAGATGCATTCATTTTTGCTGGGAAAGCAATGAAACATGGATGGCCACACACACAAACAGAATTTGGAGTGAGAGAGAAAGAAAGTGTGAGTGAGAGTGAGTGTGTCTGTGTCTGTGTGTGTGTGAGAGAGAGATGTGAGGGAGAAATGTGCATTGTTTTGTTGCACCCACTAATTTTTCAAGAAAAGGATAGTGACAATCTTTCCCTCACTACTCATTGTTACTGTGTGTACAGTCTGCCCGGCAACTGAAAGACCTTATACAATCAAATATTACATGTCCAGCATTATGGGAGATATTCTGTATTTTTAGTTTTCAGATTTATCTAACAGTCTGAGATGGATGAAGGATGAAGCTCCATCTGTTCAGTCTGGTGTGGATTTCAGTTTTGATTTCTGATGTATCATGGTGAACATAATGGAGGGTAAACCTACTTAAACTGTGTTTATCTCCCTTATATAGTTGCAAAATCATGTTAGTTTAACCTATCTTTTTAGGGTGATATGAAAACAGTGTCTTTACAAGAGAAAACATTCATTTTTACTACTACTATTATTATTATTATTATTATATTGTTTTTGGTTTATATTGGTTGGTGTCGTATGACCACCGACCATAAGTAATACCATTCCCATAATTTTGCACTTAAATTTATTTTCATCACTGCGTAAGCTATAAGGCATCAATACACGTGATCTCAAGCCTGTACGAACAGGCCACTGCAGGCCAGAGCTTCCCACAATATGCGTTACAGATGCTTTACGATGCTACCATCTAGTGGTGACAAAGCGTAACTCTGCCTGGCCTCTGCTGTGTTACGGCGTAGCGTGCGTAATGACGTCGCAGCGCAATACGCTGCCCAAAAAAGAAGTCGGAGAGACGTGGCTTCCATATTTCCACATCCAGACGTTTTCCTGTGGCTCAGATGATCTCACTGGATGGCCATTTTCTCCACTAACATGATTTGTCCATAACGCCGAAGATGAGCAAGATTTGTTCGGACCATGGTGCGTGTTTTTTTTTTCCTTCTTGCACAGACTTAACTCTTACCCTGCATTACAGGACGTCTTTTCCATGTACAATAAAGATTGCTCGTTAGGAAATATTGTTTCCTGATAACTTCCATGCTTTTATCTAACGGAACTAACATGAATTGACAAGTTATTGCAATAATTTATGCATTTTTGTCGTCGCAGTCACAATATTTGCCTCTGCATTTTACCATTGTAACATGTGTTTCCTCAGGTAACCCCCTTCCCCTGTCGTCTCTGCGCCTGATCGTCCCCCCTCTGCAGCTCGTGTCTGCAGCTTTGTGGGAAATAGTGAAACAGGGGGCTGTGATGTACTATGGCTTACTGGAGGAGTTCGTTACCACGGTGCTGGAAACAGTCCCTGAGCTGCTGACTTACAGACAGAGTGTCCAACTTGTTATGGGCCTTCGAGCACGGGTGAGCAAAAGATCTGGAGTGGATAGGGTTACAAACCTGCAAAGTCTGTTATTAATACTTCATATGCATGTTATAACCTAACGTTGTGAGGATGCAGAAGAGGTCTGGTGAAGTGAAACATGCATTTTACATTATTAACATCATTATTATCCATGATGCATGCTAAGAAGGGGGCGCTGAGGTTTGTTTTGAATAGTAAAGTTGTTAACCCATCATTGCTCCCTTCATGCATGTGTTGGTTGGCATGCATTGTCTTAAAGGAGACTGGTCCATTGGTACAATTTTATTTATAAGGTTCTCTTGGGTCTCCTCCCATCCTGCATCAGCTCTTGCATTTTGCAGAAAAGTACCCCCCAACTGTAGGCTATGTTTGCAAAGCTTACTTTTACTCAAATTATCTAAAGTAGACTATTTGAACTGCTCTGTGCCCCTTTTAACTGGAGCATGCACCAGAATAAACTCAAACCTCATGGCCTTGTTACTTTGGGTGAATTTAAAGCCCTTATAAAGGAATTAGAAGCAGACTTTATTCACATGTTTGTTTTTCTACTTTTAATGCTTGTGACATGGCTGTAAATACTAATAAATCCTGTTAAGCTGATTTAAACAGATGTTGTTTTTTCTGATGTTTTGTTTGTATGGTTTGTTAGTCACCTCTGTGTTTT
Organism: Myripristis jacobus; assembly: GCA_900302555.1. Lineage (NCBI taxonomy): Eukaryota > Metazoa > Chordata > Actinopteri > Holocentriformes > Holocentridae > Myripristis > Myripristis jacobus. The sequence continues at coordinate 22,974 of OMLB01036335.1, read as the reverse complement.
ATCTATGTGCTGCTGCCTCTTGGCCAGATCAGACATGAAAGAGGGGTTTTGAATCTTAATGTGTCTTCACATAGTCAAATAAAGGTCTGTTATTATAATAATAATTATTACAACAACAGCAACAATAGTAATAACGCTACCACTACTACAACTAATAATAACTATTACACAGAGGATGGTGTTTGGTGCTCAAGCAAAAACACTAAACAGCATCAGCACTACTGACCAGTGCCTTGAGAATGTTTGATACAGTCCTCATGGTCTTGTGGACAAACAACAAAATATGAAAATTTCATGGCAATAGTCTGATATTTGGTCAGTGATAGCCAGAGGAAACACATCACTAGTTCATAATAATGATTATGATGCTTAATTGATCCCCACAGGGAAACAAATATATATATTTTTCCCCCTCCAAGACCTCAGAGTCAGCTACAGAACAGTTTTAAGGTCATACAGGGGTATACATTGTACTTTTGATGTCCTGGAATTGAGGATCCCGATTGGATTAAAAAGGGAATTGACAGACTAGGCTACTCCTGTCCATTTGTGAACTATCTGAACAATCTGTTTGTAAAATAATGAATAATAAGGTTGCCAGTTCTCTGATCCAAAGTTTGACTGAGGTGGCTTGTAATAGGAGAAAGAAATTATGACCCCAGCATTACAGAGAATAGACAATATTGCTTTCATCACTTTTTTGTTTTTATTTTGTTTTGTTTTGTTTTACCCATGACATAGTGTATGCTTGAGTTTGCGTAGCTTGTGAGAATCAAGTATGAAGTGTGTAAGTTGCTAAGCCAGGTTGCACAACTGTTTTTTCATAATCAAAGTACAAGCTTAACTGGTGTATTCTGACCCAAGTTATGACATTTACATTCATCGAACCAAAACCAGGTCAGGCTACTTCAGCAACCGGGCTTTGTGCATTTTAACATAGCCAGTGTCCTGTTCAAGGACCCTTAAGCAGCATGGATGTTTGCCAAAATACACTCAAATCCGGGCCATCTGCTCTTCAAATGTTACGGCCCATCATGCATCAGCCAAACCTTTCAAAATGTGCATATAGAGGGTAACACTGCACCAAACACCCCTATTTTCACATGTAGTGAATGCTTCCAAATGATGGGCCACACTGCTGTTTACGCATGCTCATGGCCACAGCTATACATGTGACAGTGTTGTCAAAATAAGGCCCTCCAGTAAGTAATTTGATCTCTTTATATGTCAACAGGTGGTGCTAGAGTTGTGCCGAACTGATGAATTTGCCAGCCTGCAGACCATCCAGCCTCATCTCACAAGAATAAATGCCTACATTACTAAGCATGATAAGGAAGTAGGTGCCCTTAGTTAACTGTTGTCACTCTGCATGCCAGTCATTTACATTTACTTATCTGCTTTTCATTTCTATTTTTAAGACTTCTACTTCAGAGGTAAAGGCATCAGTGACAAACTTCTTTAAGCTTGTACACACTCTAGTGGATGATCCACGCCAGAGGGTTGTCTTCTATCAGGTTAGTGGGGTGGTACTGGACATTATGATAAGGCTCAAGCAGATTGCTATATGGCCCATAGGGAAAATGCCATGATAATAACTCATTTCTACCAGTCGATGCTTGAGGTTGATTTGCCCAAAGCTATTTTGCTGTGTCTGTGCCTACTTACCCCTCAAGATCTGTAAAAGATGACTTCCTGTTTTTTTTTTTGTTTTTGTTTTTTTTTTTTAAATGTAATGAAAATTTTTCTCCTCATTCTTCAGAAAATTTTCCCAACTGTGTTTGGCCCCAAATATGACTCAGCACTGCAGGCTCTAATGAGAACGTTCCTCTGCAGTCTGCAGAAGCTGCTACCTGTTCCAAACCTGGAAGAAGTAAGTACCAGGCATGCCTTAGTATCGTTTCCTTTGAAAAAACAAAACAAAGAAAAAAACACCTATTTCTCAGTTATACAACCTCGCTTGCTCAATATTTCATTCAATAACAATAGGTTGCTGAAACCAGTCACATATGTCTAATATAATGGCATTTTGATATTGCAGTGTTTCCATGTCAGTCTTTGGCTCTCTTAATTACAACTGTATATCCTGCTCAAACACCGCTCAAAACTGGGAAGTCAGTGTGGTTATGAGAGCTCACTGAAAGCTGAAACTTTAGGTGGCCAGTAGGAACAGAGAAAATCAACCCTAAAATTGGAGACGTCGGGTGCAACTACAGTGGAGTACTGAAATAAAAAATAAATGTATTGATCACATCTGTAGTACACATGAGCAAGTGCCTCTTCCTGAACTCCTCATTTGCACCACATTGAACAATCATACAGGGAAAAATCCATCATTCAAGAGGAAAAGATACCAGTTCCTTTACCAGCAGAAGCCACAATAGACCACAATGCAATGCAGTTACAAGTTATGTTGCATTTTACATATGAAGTGCGACGCTGGACAGTTGTTTGTCTACTTTAAATAATAGTTTAAATTAACCAAATATACACTGATGAAAATATTTGTGATTTATGACTGAAATAAGAACAATTGTCAATCACTGGTTTTAATATTTGGGAAACTGTACTCTCAGAATACACTATATCAAGCTAACCTTACTCCAGTAATGTTCACATCCATTCTTGTTCTCGTTGTTTTTGTTGTTCTTGTTGTTGAAAGACATTATGGAAAATGCAAGAAACCACAAAGTGAGGTAGAAGAAGATGAGACAGGTTGAGGGATAGTGGGAACATCAAAATGTTAATAACTGCCTCAGTAACTCCTGGGATGCACTGAAAATCATAGATTGATAACAGATAACAGTGTGAGATAGTCTACAAGATTGATGATATGTAATAAAACAATTTTGTCCCACTCCTAGACAGCCCATTGGCTCAGACTCTCCCCGTCTATCCTGAAGGAGTGTGTGGAGTTCATGAATCAACCTCAGCCATTGAATACACTCATTCAACATCACAAACAACATGGACATGAGATCCCAAATGGTACTGCTTTGTTCACATTTCTATTCAAGTTATAATTCTATTATTTATTGCCTTAATTCCAGATACTGAAATTATTCTGATTTGTCTTTGTCATTTTGCTCAGCTCTGTCATCCTCTGGTGATGACTGCATCCTTTCCAGCCTGTCATATCACTTACAGAAAGTGGACATTGACAAAGCAGACAAAGTTGCCAACTCTGGATCTGTGTGTGTCACTGAAGATTTGCATGGGCATGTCTTAATTGGCTGCAAGTCTAAAACAGATGGGATTGAAAACCTGGAGGAGATAAATTCAGAATCAGCAAGGAATGATGCTGAAGATGGACAGCAGCATGTGGATGATTTGTCTGAAGATCAAGGAGCATCTATTGAAGTACTGCTTCCTAACGATGAAAATGAGTCTGATGATAGTGAACTGGACAAAAAATTGTTTTACTTTTTACAGACTGGCACTGGAACATCCTCTAAAAGCTTCAAATGCCATGTCTGTGGCCAGGGTTTTAGCTCCCTTAACAAACTGAAGAAGCACAAGATAACTGAAAGTGGTTGCCTTACGCATAGATTGGGCAAAAAACAGAGACAATCAGACCCAAACCGTTCGACTAGCCAAAGTAGCTTTTTTGAGAAGATAAATTTGCATCCTAAAACAAAGACTGGTGCTGAGACTGATATTCCTAGGAGAGGCGAGACTGAGCGTCCCTTGTTGCCAGGCACTCCAAGACATAACCCTTCAAATCCGAATTCTCTTCGAAACTTTGAGCAGTCGTATGCTGATCATGGTCTTATTTGTCGGGTTTGTGGCAAGACATTCACTTACCCAAAGAGTTTTGACAAACACCAGAAGAGTTGTCTGGTCAGTAGCAAAAGAAAGAAGCGGACAGATATAAAGTGCTCTGTAAGCTTGACTGATTTTTCCAAATCAAGACCTGCCCCTAAGACCCAAGAGTGTTTGCCCAGTGAAAATGAAACTGGGCTTTCTAATGCTCTACTAAAAGATCCCTTATCCTCTGACTCATCGGAGGAGCAAATGTGTAAGAGAAGCAGCCGTGTCAAGACATGTTCTGTATGTGGGAAAGTTTTTACCAGTTCCAGTGACTTGACAAGGCACATGAGGTGCCACACTGAACAGAGCCCTTACCTATGTTCTTATTGTGGGAAAGACTTTGACCACTATGAAGACTGTGAGAGACACCAAGAAAGTAAATGCAGGGAGTCAAACCAACATCCTAGGCAAAGGAATGAGTTCACACAGGAGAATACTTTGAGCAACATGTCTAAAACGAATCCAGAGAGTGCCTTATCCGCAAACTCTTCAGCTCAGACCCCATCAAACCAGGACGCACTCGCTGAATCTATGCAGACCTCTAAACTGCCCCTCATATGTCAGGAGTGTGGCCAGGGTTTTACTTACTATAAGAGTTTTGAAAAGCACCAGAGCAGATGTTCCCAAAGAACTGGTAGAAGAAAAAGGCGAACAGACTCAAACCATTTTGTTATCTTTGCTTGCAATTTTCAGTCAGCTGATAATACCCTTGAGACCAGTGCAAGTTCTGAGACAAAGGAAAGTGAAACCACATCACCAAACCAGCCCTCTGCAGGGTCTGTAGAGGGCTGCCAAAATAAATCTCGCATCATCAAGTGCACCATGTGTGAGAAGAACTTCTCACAAATTGTTGAAATGAAAAAGCACTATTCCCAGTCACATCAAATTAGAGGCTCATACCCGTGTCCTGTGTGTAAGAGAACTTTTGTAAGGTTATGTGAATTGGTTCGCCATCAACAAAACAAAAAATTGTACCAGTGCTCTGCCTGTAAGAAATGTTTCACAAAACTAGCGCTACTGAATATACATGAGAAGGCTCACACTGCAAATGTAACACCACATATCTGTGAAACGTGCGGGAAAAGCTTCAAAAATCTGGCCCATCTGATTTTGCATCAGAAGAGGCACAGAGATCGGCAACCCTGTATTTGTTCCTACTGCGGGAAACAATTCAGTACAAAAGACTGCCTGAGAGCGCATATGGTGAGACACACAGGTGGTTACCCATGTCCAATATGCGGGAAGAAATTCTATCAGAGAACGTACCTTAAATGGCATCAGTATAAACACACAGGGCAAAATCCATACCTCTGTGACACTTGTGGGAAAGGTTGGCCAAGTGCAGCTCAACTCAAACTTCACATGGTTCAACATACAGAAGAAAGGCCATTTAAGTGTGAAGAATGTGGCGCATGTTATAAGAGGGATTCCCATTTGGTCGCTCACCGTCGAGCCAAGCATATCAGGATGCGCCCATTTGTGTGTGAAGTTTGCAGCAAAGCCTTCAGGTTAAACAATGAGCTGAAAAAACACATGATGGTTCATACAGGGGAAAGGCCATTTGTATGTCCAAGATGTGGCAAAACATTCACAAGAAAATCCCGTCTGAGGGAGCACAGAGAAAAGGCTTGTCTGTAGCTTAAGTGGTCTCTTTTATGTGGCGATGTGCTGTATGAAAAACTTCATGCTTTGAAACCATGTACCATACTTTAGTTTGTTAACCAATAGTAACTGTCTCAGTGATGTGTGATCGCTTCTATAATTAAGATAAAGGGATCCTAATAAACCCGAAAATACTGTCAGAAATTATGGGTGTTTTTCATTCATTGTAAAGACAGAACAAAATTCATGAGATTTTGTTACTAGGAATTAATCTCCCAGATGTGAACATCTTATATCAGCCCTGAGGCTTTGATATGCAGCCCAGAGCACATCAAATTAGAGTCCTTTTGGAAGTCTGCTGTCTTAAAATGTGAAGTCTGCAAGGCTTCTGCTTAATCCAAATGCTGCAGGAATCTCAAGGTTGGCAAGATAGGGCACAGGTCGCAGACTCAGTTTCGGTGCCATTTCAAACGAGAGAAAATACTGGACAAATACAAAAGTGGCACTACAAAGTTCCCCCAATCAAAATTTCGCTGGTTTTGTCATATTTTCTAGGACCTTTATATGCATAGTAGGGGATTGCAAAAAAGAAAGTAAACAATCATAAAGTAGCACAGATGACTGGAAAAAAAATATTAGCCGAAGAACCTGAAGGTTTGAAGTTTACTCAGGGAGGTCAATAATGCTCCAAATCCAAATCTCCATTTTTTTTATCACACCCCACATCTGGAGAGGTGTGTTTGTCATGTGTTGTGAGTGCATTTTTTTTAATGCCCATCTACTAAACACATTGTTTAACGGTTCAAGATAGACCAATGAAACACAAACAACAACACTAGCTGGGCCATGGGACAAAGTTTTGGCATTGCCCCACTGTACTTGAAATACCATTTCAATATATTAAAAGCTAATATTTGAACAATTTCAAAAGGCTGTAACTTCCTCATTCTCAATCGCATTATGAAACTTGACACACATACCCAGATGACCTTGCTCTAGTTTTCTTTTACACCATCACATTCTATCATTTATGCTGTCTAACCATTTCAGATTTTACAAAAACAGATATTTAACCTTTTCAACAGAACAGATATTTCCCTGTGCCAAAACTATTCCTAATATTATTGAACTGATGTACAAAACTCTTCCAGTTATGACACTTCTCTCTGACAGTGAAAAAGACATCGGCAAACTGGCAAATGCAGGTTAAAGCCCACTGACAGTGAGCACCACAGGTAGCAAAAACAAATTCTATTAATGTGATCAATGAAATTGTATCATATTTGTTAGACACATTATTGGGACAAATCTTAGTTAAGTAAAAAACAAAAATTTTTGTTATGTGGGGTCTATCACATAATGGCTTACAACTCAAGCTGAATTTAGACTAATATGTAAACAGTAGTTTACATATTAGAATTTTAATGATTGTAACAAATTTCATGCCCTAGTCACAAGATGTTACATAATTACAGTTGTACAGGATGTCTACTGACTGAGGCTAATGGACTACTGTAGTAGAGTGTTACCATTTAAAAAAAAAAAAAGTAAGTTAGTCAACCAACTTAGATGAAACCAATAAATCATTAACACTCAATCATTAACAAAATTCAGAAAAATCTGACTGTGTGTGTGTGTGCACGCACGTGCGCACATACACATATCAACCTTGTGCATTAGTGTTGTAGAAAAAATATTACACCACCAGGGAGCAGTGGTGCTCTAGGGACCATTACCACTCATCAGAGGATCAGAGTTAGTCTCTGTATTTTATGTATAATATTCATGTTTTTCTTAATGGGATGACATGGAAGGGGTTTGCACCAATTACTCTGAAGTCAGTATTAGCAAAAACACTCTCAGTTATTCAGCAGTCAGAGTCAAAATGATGTTCAGGAGTACACCAAAAAAAAAGTATTGGAATATAGAATATCCTTGGTGTATTTCTTGGAAATACAGTTTGAAACATGAAGATGTAATTATGACATGAATGCTAAATCTCCCACTGAAATCATGCTGTCTCTTTTAAATCAAACCCATTTTGTCTGCATCCCTTTATTTGGTCTGTAGTGAGCACTGCCTCTGCAGAGGACGGTGGAGTCCTCCGTCTGGGGTTTTTCCATTTTGTGTGCTAATTGAGAAACAGTGCTGCAGGCGAGGTGATAGAGGGTGACAGACAGCAGCTTTTGGGGAGGGAAACAAATATCCCTCTAATAACTGCACAGGAGGAGAGCAAGGAAGGAATGTTTGTGTTGGTTATATTCAGAGCGAGGTACCATGTGGGGAAAAGCAACACTATATCCTTTCTTATTTCCTCCCATGCCTTGTAAAAGAGCCACAGACATAATGTGTAGCACAGGGGGAAACTTGAAGTAATAAAGCTTGGCTGACGTATCCGCACAACATCACACTTGACAGCAGCCAAGTGAACGTGAAAATAGAAGAAATCCCTGAAAATGAGTGCACAGTGCGCTGCTGAACCCTGCAACATTCACAGGTAGGCAGACTGTACCACTCCTGTGGGATGTTCTGTGAGGCTGTTTCTGTCTGCAGTGCCACTCTCATTTTCTCCAACTCAATCCCCAAGCTGTCCCTCTCTCTCTCTGGTGGGAGAATGGAGTAGAGAGCTAGCTAATGCCAACCGGAGAGCTCTGGTCCCCTCTGGCCTGTTAGGGCTCTGCTGAAGTTAAGACTAATATCTCTTGGTCTCAGGCACAGCTCTGCGTTACATAACTCCTTACACCATGAAGTTTTCACAGCCTCTGCCAAGCATTTATGCTAATCGTGCAAAACCAGTCCTCTGCATTTTAAATAAATTTATAGGTTTAATTACAGCACAACTGTCCATACATATTGATATAGGTATCCAAATAAAAGACCCTGCAACTGCAACACCAACTGGAATTGATCCAGGAAGGGCTCGTGTAATGAATGAGGTGTCAGAACCACAAATAGACCGAGACCTGAACCGGGCCACATGCAATGGAAAAAGTTCAAAAGTTTAACATTATGCAAATAGTTACAATAGTAGTGGCGCGACACATGGTCACATGTGGGCATATAGCTGGAGGTTCTTGCTATGTAGATAAGATGCTGCAAACTCGTTCTTTGTCGAGTCAGACTTTATTTTTATATCGCACTTTTCACGGCCAGGCAACGCAATGTGTTTCACACAAAGAGTACTGTCAGCACACAGTTATTGTTTCAGATTATTCATTGCTCATTTATTTTTATAGTTTTCTTGTCTCAATTATAGTTTAGTTTTACTGTTTTCAGTTTTATTTTTTATTAATGCATTATCATTACTATTATTGTTAGTGGTAGTAGTTTTAATTATGGTTCAGTTTTGACATGGGTAGTATTTTTCAAAGGTTTAACAATGAAAATTCAGAACAGGTATATGGTGTATGTTTGCATTGGCTAGCCAACTATGTGATACTAATGTTAAATCACAAATAACATGATAATGTAAAAAAATAAATAATAATAATAATAATAATAATAATAATGAAATAAAATCTTCAACTTTCTCAGCGTTGGTTCACTTGGTTTGCTGCACAGAGGAAATGCACTAGCAGACTCAACAGCACGCTGAATTCAGACTGTCTAAAATTCTAAATCGACATTCTCTCCCAAGAGTTTTTGACGTGTCATAGATACAGACTGACACCCAAAATTCATTTTTTTAATGCTGTACACAAAGGAACAGATGAAACTAAAAACCCTCCACATGTATTTTTTAATGACACTGAAACAAAATTAAAGTCTACTTTTTCAGTTTATTACAATGTCCTTTTAAAACCTAGTTTTTGTCTTGGCTTTAGTTAACCTTAAAAACTTTGTCTCAGCACAATCCAAAAGAGGACAAATTCAACTTTTCTGTTATTACGCAGTGTGATTACTGGATCAACTCTGCACTGGATGCCTTTTAAGTTATGCTGTAGAAGGTATGAGCACTTGGTTCAAACACTTAATTTCACAGAATTATTCTTCTTCCTCAGTACCCACCAATTCATCCCGTAGGCTATTGGACTTACATAACTGTCTGAATAGTGTGTACATAATTTACCATAATTTTCAGTGTGGAGCACACATTCTGTGTAGAATTTCATTCCAAAATGAGATATTTACCAATTGAAAAATTTACAGTTACTCTTGACTGATTAATTGATTCATTAATTGGAACTGTTTAAAAGAAAAATCGGTCTTTGGATGACAACATGACACCTTAACATATCGATGCTCTATATTTTAGAAATGTTTTTTGATAAAACTTTTCAAATTGGATATGATTCTTTGGCATGTAACTAAATCTGGTGTTCCTATTATCACAAAAAACCTAGCCCCACTAATATATATAGTAAAAGCTGGCACAACATGCCTAGTTATCAACTGTAGCATCAAAAACATGTTTGCCTCCTTTCCAGAAGAGAAATATTTACTTGGGTTAGAAGCCAGAAATCAGATTTTTATACATTCATTAAAAATAGGATACAATATTGGAGGATTGCTGAGTGCTGCAATGCAGCTTTGATTGAATTCAGTCCAAGGTTTGCAGCAGTGGTGAAGGGATTCTCACTCTGTAAAAATGTTTTAGTCAGCAGAAATGTCCTAAAGAGCTGGTGGGAGCTGCATGTGTGTCACCAACAACAAATGCCACTATAGTGTTTTACAATATTCATCATATCCACTCTCTGGAAGAGACAGATCATGATGGAGTTTGGTGCAGAAATGTATAATGCCACTGCCTCTAACTACCTGCTAATAATATCAGTTTCCATTGACATTTTAACTATGAGCTATCTCACCTCCCCATCCCTTTGGAAACAAGGACTGGGTGCAGCTGCACTGCCTCATCTCCTTGTATTACTTCCATGTATCCAACACACAAAATCACTGCATGTTGCTTTGAATCCAATAAACCCAGCATTCGCGAGTAACATTGATACAGAAGGAACTTCCTCCTCCTCCTCCAGCATAATTGGTTTTTGGCAGAGCTGTCTTTGGGATGCAGTGGTATCTCCCCCCTCTCTGCCCAACATTCTGCCACACTTACTATAAATATGACCCATAAGTACATCATCACGCAGCTTTATTCCGCTTTGGAGGCTTTTGAAAAAGGCGTTATTTCTCAGCTGGCATGTGCAAAGCACATTATAGCCAGGAGCCATTCCCACACTTTTGAAAGTGAGGGAGTGGAAAGATGAAAGGGAGGAGAGAGAGAATCAGGAAGGATGCAGCTGGGCTGTCATGGATGACACCTACCTGTCCTTCTATTTTAACTTTCTTGATAAAGAGTCTGACAGGTTTTCTGGCCAGGTGACACTGAGGGTTAACTAAACTCTTATGCAGCAGTACCATACAGTAAGAGTTCTGGATGCAGCATTGCTATTTTCTGCTCTTGATATTCCCACTCATGTTTTATTCAGATATGGGATGCTTCAGCAGAAAAGGGTGTATGTGCAACCTTGTAGGGAAGATGGATGCTTGGCTTTTCTTTTATATGCGCCAACATCTGATGGCTTAAAATGCTAAGTAAGACTGTGTTAAGGGCATGGCGATGGAGGTTATAAGAGAGACAGCTGTTGATATATCTATCTATTACCACTTTGCAGAACATGTTTGCTAACAGCCCTCTGCATTGCTGCCAAACAGTTACAAACATTGAAAGTTCAGCAGAGTCCACCCTGGCTCCAGTCCAACAGGTCATTGTGAAATGTGCTTTCTCTTTGGCTGCAACAAGACCTGACAGGTCAAAATTGATGAATGCAAATCCCTCTTGTTCCTGACCTTGCAAACTCCTTCAAGCAGCATGTCTCAATTCCAACCAAAACTATAAAAATGGACACTCTCACTCGTACACTCTCACTCTTCAGTGAAAGCATACGCACAAATCCGCTCTAAATGATTAATGGAGCATTCACATTCTTTAATTCTCATGCTGCTAGTAAACTAAAACCAACATCATCTGTGCTAAGGGTCATGAAGTCCCTGCCCATACTGAGATGTAATGCATCAGCCACTCAACCGCTTAATCTGAGTTTATTCTAAGAGCCAGCCCTTACACAACAAAATATATGGTAATATACTGGAAAATATATAGTTTGCATTTTTCAATGCATTACAATATATGCATGGATCATGTCTGGCTGTTTATTATTAAGTATATTACAATGAAGGCGCAGACAATAGTAAATTTTGATGTGGTCATTTAAATGAATTGCTTATTTCATTCACTTCTTTTCATAAGGTAATTAAAGTCTTCTCTCTTTTTACACAGTGGATAAACACGTCACTATATTTTCGAATGTATGAAAAGCAGCAATTCCTTATGAATTCATCAATATATTGTATTTTGGTATAATATATTGACCAACATATATTCAGAATAAATAAAATATCTATCTATCATATGAAATATGTTCTTTTGCCTATGAAATATCAGTACTTTTTCTGTTACTTAGTAATCAATGTTGGTTTGTGCACCCTAGGGGAATATTAACTTTCTTAAATCTTTGTAACTAGTTAACAATTCACAAGTATATCAAGACACTAAATAGTTCAATATATTGACAGTTCATGTACAGGAAAATGTTATTATCTTTGCGTAAGGGAAAGTAGATGAGGAACTTAAGCATCCAGCGCAAAATATCTCCACATATATGTAGTGTCAGAGGGGCTTTAGTTTGGTCCAGCCTGCCCAGCACTCGTGTGAGCTTGTGTGACACACTGTAATTCCTCAGGAAGACCCAGTCGGCAGATAGAGCTCTGCGGCAGAAATGTGCTCTGTCCCGCCATCTGTCTGGTTTGTATCGATTGTACTCTCCAGGACAACAGTGATTACACAGGGATTGCAAAACAGAACAGAAAGGAGGGAGCAAGGCACAGAGACATGGGGGGCGAATGAGCAATGCTCAGCATTTTTTTTTTAAATTTTCTAACATCGCTTAAACTCACAGCAACATAGTGCAAGAGTTGTATGATGATTTGTGTGTTTGTTTGTATTTGTACATGTGAATATCATGTGTGCACATATGCCTCTATGTGCATATTTACATGTATGTACATGTATACTTACATCCAATTTGTATGCACATTTGACTACTAATATATTCCATATGCATATAAATAGCCATTTGTCCAGGAGCTATGGGAAGTATCATATATTTCCTATCCTCTAACAACTGCAATGCAGCCATGTCTGGACTCCAGCTTTGTCAATTTGCATTCAGGCCAGGCATCATGGTGGAGCCTGAGCCATTAACATCCCCACACCTAAACACAGCATCCAGCTGTTCAACAGAATTAACTTTCGTACAGTAGGTGTACTGTGACTTCTGTTCCATATGACAGGGCAGACCTAAAAAGACCTGAGTCTGTAAGGACAAGCTGCACTGTGAGTCTGAGCTGCAGAATTCATCAAAAAATCATAACAAAGAATATCAAAACTGATTAGAGCCATTCCAAATCATGAAATTCCCCAGTTTTAGCATTGCCCACAGCTGATAAAGAAATGGAAACACGCTGAAATTCATATTGCTCACACAATATTCAATAAAAGATTCTGTGCAGCATCAATGAAAAATCTCTGAGACATTCAGTATGCCACTTTAACTTTAATCTCAAAGGAGATTTGTACAGGCAGACAAGAGAGACTCATTCAGCACTGTCTGAGACAGACTACATTCTTAATAAAACACGACTGTAACTGAACTCAACAACATCAGCCTAAAGCTCCAATTACTCTGACACTACAATAGGCCTGGAGAGGTCACAGCAGTCAGTTAAAGCCAGCCAAGCTTTTGTATTCTCTCTCTCTTTCTCTCCATCTTTTACACACACACACACACACACACACACACACACACACACACACACAAATAGCACAAATCTCTCTCATCTGACCATCTGACCTTGTATATCAAGCCAATGTCCACAATTCTCACAGGGATTTAAGACTAGAAGTTGTTTTACGCATTAAACAAAGCACAGATACAGCATGGACATCCAGTGCTTTTAAAAGTATAAATAGACATTGAAATGAAGGCTGTCAGTAGCAGAGAAAGAAACTGGGAAAGAGGAGAGAGGAGTGGAATGGAGATAAAAGAAAGGATACAGAGAGATGAGTAAATAGGTTAAATGAATTGTGTGAGTGAAGATGTTAAAAACCAAAAGATGATTTTCTGTTTGGCAGGGAGATGTAGAGGAGAATCAAAAGAGGTAGCTAATGTAAGTGGGAGAGGTTGGCATGAGTCTGCAGATAGGAAGCAGATGGGGCTGTAGTTGAGCTGCTGTGCCTGAATGATGACCAAATAAAAACAAGCAGACAACCTCCTTCGCTGAGACCAGTGCTGTGTCAGCAAGCAACACAGACACAGCACACCAATGCAGGGCTGATATGCATGCACACACACACATGCACCTCGACATGTGCTCACAAATACACACTGTCACACCTCTGCATTTTGCCTCCAAAATCCCTACACGGGATGCTTTGGATAAACAGTCATGATTATAGTGCCACAACACTGTAATCCCTCAGCAGCTTGTCCAGATGATACTGTGTGTGTGTGTGTGTGTGTGCATGTGTGTGTGCACGTGTAGAGTCACTGGTGTTGACC
>OMLB01036328.1:32048-42315 GCA_900302555.1 Myripristis jacobus | reverse complement strand
CAGAAGAGCGGCGTGCCTGAGTGTGTGTGTGTGTGTGTGTGTGTGTGTGTGTTTGCCCGCGCGTGCATATGTCAGTATAAGAGGGAGACGGAGAGAGAGAGAGATGGGGGCGAGAGACAGAGAGATAACAAGCGAGGTATTCATGTTGGGTAATGAAAGAGCGCGCAGCGAGAGAGAGCGCTGGATAGCCATCATTAGACAAGCCAGTCCTCGCTAATGATCATCGGCAGCAAGGCCAGCGTGCGCGTGCATGTGCGTGTGTGCACACGCGTGTGTGTGTGTGCATCCGCCTCCGAGTGTGTGTGTTTATGTGTGTGTGTGCATGAGTGTAATGAACTGTAATCCGAGGCCCCCCCCTTGCCTTCAGTAACACCCACCAGCATTAAGGTCATTATTGATGACAGGATTCCCTGCGATGCTGGGCTGTGTGTGTGCACGTGTGTGTGTGTGTGTGTGTGTGTGGCATCGCCCAGATGAAGAAGGCACAACAGGGCCCCTCTGGCTCCTATTACAACTATGCATCACAGCAGCAGGGTTAAGCAGAAACAGAGACATTGAGAGGGAATGGAAGGGGAGTCACGGGCAAATAGCAGGCATGCACAAGTCAGAAGTCAGGGTCTTGCTAACAAGGCCTGAGAGACTGATACACCCACACACACCCACACACACACACAACAAACACACATACACATGACCCTCCCACACACTTGACGGCCAATCAGTGGCCGGGCTTGCAGCGGTGACACGAGGTCTCCACCGGGAATCCCCAACCCTCCCCCTCCTCGTCTTGATCCCCATCATCCCCTGCAGCTCTGAAGTCACGGGCGACTCGAGAGCCGCCGTTTAAGCTTCAAAGCGCCGCTCTCTCCGCTCTGATGCGCCGGCGCCCGTTACGGCACCTGGCACCTGGCCAAAAACCACGGGTGACTCGGGGTTAACGGTGTGGGCTTTTGAAGGCCGAGGGGAGACGCCGGCGCTGTGGCTCTGAAGCTGAGATTTCGTCTGTAGACCGTTAAGTGGCACGAGAAACTCGACTGATTTCCAGGCTAATAAAATTCTCGCGGGCTCCTCTGGGCAAGGTCAGCTGCACAGATGAATCCAGAGCTAAAGCAAACTGCCGAGCCAAGATCTGATTTCAGTGACAGTCAAAGATCAGATTAATATATTACAAAGATGAATTTATTTGGCCTTTTCTTCTTCTTCTTCTTCTTATTTTCTCAGCCACTGTATAATAGTTTTTAGGGGTAATATCTTATTTTTGAGCTGTATCAAAGAGTATTGATACTGTAATTATTGTTATTAAAAGGTTTATAACAATGCATAAGTCTAATCTTAAAGGAACAAGTCACCCAAAACACACAAACAAGAGATTTTAATACAGGCTACCAGTGCACAAACACATTTTGGGTAAACTGTTCCTTTAATTTCAGCATATACACGTTTATAAATGCAATTTTTATGGCAATAAACTAACTGGGAGCTCCATATTGAGCCCTTTTTGAGATTTGATATATTCATGCAGTGATGGGATGGTTATTATGTGAGACAATGAGTGTTTTTTTTTTCCATTTTTATTATTGAGATATTTGGTCGCCATTTCATGCTGCTGAGCCATAAATCTGCCATTGGAAGGGGATTTAGAGGCTGGAAAAAAAAAAAAAAAAATTTTGGGAGGGAAAAATATCAATATTTGACTGTGTTAAGCCAGTCAGGTGTCAGTCCAAGCGAGCACTCCAGTGTCCATCTGGCCTCTCGTGGCAGTCGGCTCACCCTCTGTTCTTTCCCCCCCCCATATTTTTCAAAATCGATAACTTGTTTAACCAAATCAAGCGCAGAGTGAATAAACTCTATATATTCTGACACAGAGTTTAATGGCTCATTGCCTTTTATGATCTAGACTGGCCATTTAAAAAAAAAAAAAAATCACAGATAATGTTCTCCTTTTGCTGTAATTTATGATCAATTCACTTAGCCCCATCAATCAATTGTACTAATTTTTAATAAGTCTTGTAATAAGTCTTGTCTCGATGCTGGGGTTTATATTTGCAACACAGACTGAGCCTTTAAGCACAATCTGCCCTTTACAACACGAGTATTCCTCTTGAGAGACTGGAGGGAAAAGCTCAAACTAATAATTATCTGCTACCTGACGTTGTTTTGCTGCTTGTTTCGCATATGGAGCACTTACTTTTGTCTCTGACAGTTTATACCGAGTTTGCGTTTCGGGGTGTGAAAAGCATCTCTACTTTTGAGACAGATAGGGCTAAATGCCACACAATGGCGCCGTCGCCGGCACAGCGTTCCTGACACGAGGCCGCATCAGGCATCGCATCCCGGGCCGCGCGGGCTGCTCGGCGGCAGCGAGGCAAAGCCATTATCACCTTCTGGCAGAGGGGAGCGGGAGGAGAGGATTACCTGTGCAACAGTCAAATATTGCCTGACTCACTGCCATTATCCCAAAGCCCCCTTATTCACGTCTCAGCCTTGCATTCATCGCCCGCGCATCCACGGGCCAGCTCTCCTGCCTCTCGCTCCCCACTCACAGCTGTGCGCTAGTTACCGGTTGGCAGCCGTCGCTCCCTGTGGTACGTATGTTCGGTTTGTACATGTGAGAAAAGAATATCAGGCTCGACAAAGAACGAGGAAACCAGGACAAAGCTGCATCTGTCGAGCGGAGTTCCAGTTTCCATAGCCGTCAATGGTGTAATTGTTTACACATGATGAAGCATGCAACGTGGATGTAAATGCGACGATGCCCACTTGTTTGGACACATGCGAGGACCGACACTCGCCGCATTTGTTCCCGAACCTGACACGGATGATCCCGTTCTCTAATCTAAGCTTAATCCAAATTCTAACCTTAAGTCGTTCCTCAGATTTGTGCCTTGCCAGGTGCCTTTTCAAGGATTTGAGACGCTGCAGGGCTCGGCGCGCAGGGAGTTACAGAGCCGTAGCGAGGGCTCCGTGCAGGCCGACAAGTCCATGACAAGCCATTTTGTGTTTGGAAACAATGAGGAGTTCAGCCGCGGCTTGTAGACATCTAACCGTAGCTGCAGGCCAAGTTAAGTGTCAATCCAAGCTAGCACTCCAGCGTCCATCTGGCCACTCGTGGTAGTCGACTCACCAGCTGACTGAATTTGTTTTTGTACATTTGTGTGTGTGTGTGTGTTTGGATAAAGAATCACTCTGAAACACAGTTTTTAAATTGTCCCGTCTGTGCCTACCTTTGCAGTTTGGCTTCTTATGCTGTTGTCCCTTTTCGCAGTATCAGAGTCAAAATCGGCACAAACTGCACAAAAAGACACACTTTCATTTGCAAAAACACTAAAATAAACCAAAATCCGATGCAAGGAAGAAACTGATTCAAACGAAGTGCACATGGGCCTTTGAAAACGTCCTACAAATTGCGCTCCTGACCTTACTTCTTCAGCTAGGCAGATTTTTTTTTGCAGTATAGCACGCAACAGCCGAGCAGCGACTTTCAAAGGAAGATTACTGTTCCTCTTCTTTGTCACTGTTTCCTGAACAACTGCTCCAACTGCTCTCGCTATCTCTGGCGTCGCCTCAGAATAAATTGTAGCTTGGGAGCTGACTTTACTTATCACTCCAAGGTAAACAAGGCAGGCCCGAGGAGGATTTACAGCGCGGTCGCCTCCAAGACACTCCACATGATGATGTCTGCCGCTGATGAGCAGTGAGGACGGCAGATGACAATCCACTTACGCGGGGAAGCAAAGGCCCGTGCGCGAAAAGCAAAGCGCTGACCTTTTCCAACAAAACAGAGCGCACACACTCGGGCTTACACGTCAGCTGCCATTTCATAGTATATTTTAACTTGCAAAGCAGCACCTCTCCATCTTCACAATTGAGACGCGGTAACATTTAAAAGACAACATGGCATTTTGGAGTCGCCTTTCCTCAGAGGCTGAGCGTGTACCCTACTTTTGCTCCTCTTTTGACTCTGTTCCTCCTGTTTGACGAGTGCCGGGCCTTGCCGATTAGAACGTAATGAGTTCATTTATTTTTATTCCAGATTACATGGCGGTAATTGGCAGAGTCCCAACCAAATACACGTGCACGCAGACAGCACCCCGTCTGCAGGGCGGCTCAATTTGTGTCCCGATATGTACCTCAGTGCACCCTCACATAAATAACCGGCCCGCTCTGCGCACTAAATCAAACTTACTACACAGTTTTATGCCGGGCAAATCTCTGTAGTTGTGATGGAAGTTTTGACCTGTGTAAAACATGGCGTATACGTTTCCTGATTAAAAACCCCAACCCCTAACCCTGGAAAAATATATTTGGATTTAACCTGAGAATATAACCCTCACCCTTAAAGCCTGAAAGAATGTCCTTTGCAATCCAAATGACCCTTACCTTAACCTAAAAGTAATCCTAATTCTAATCTCAACTGTCTAACTCGAAAGTAGCTCCTGAAAGAAGTGACGACTGGCAAAATATCGTCATTTGTTAGGAATTAGTCCTCAAAAGGATAGAAATACGATAATGCACAAAGAAACACACACACACATGCGTACACACACTCCCGTACACCTCCAAATACTCTTCTAAGGCATTGTCTTATTTGAGCAGATGGTTTGCATTAGCAATTTTGGCAAACTATCAGAGTACTAAGTGATCATCACTAAGTGTCCATGTGTCTACCTTACAACGGGGAAAAACAGTAACTAATTATTTAAAACACAAGAAACAAGTACACATTTTTTTTTTCCCCTTCCTCCATCGCTGTCTAAACATTCACTTTCCAGGCCGCCACTGAACGTAAGAATTTGTCCTTAATAATCTGCCTGGTTAAATAAACCTTAAATAAAAATGATAGATTTTTTTTTCTTCTTCCAGAAATCCAGATTATGTACAACCGGCCGTTTATCTTTGGACATGGACCACATTTTTTTTTTTTTTTTAACAAGGCATCATATGTGTGTGAGAGTTCAATAACACTCTGCGGCAGATTTTCATTTTCCGCTTTCTAAAATAGCTATTACGAAGCTTCCATGTTGGTTTTATTGAGATGTTCATTATATGTTCACTCAAGTATGGGCTTTCAAAAATGAGCCACTGATCGAAGGACAACAACAACAACAAAAAAAAGCTGATTTCATGAACGACAACAAATGGGATGCCTGGTTTTCATGTGCTGTGGGCCATTATTTGCATGTTTATTCACTGGTCTCCGAGAAGGACACTTTATCCCCCCCTTCTGCTACAATGGAAAATGGAGTGCGCCGTAATGAATACATATTATTAAATACTCAAGAGAGATGCTGCCTCCAATGTGGATACACAACGCCTACATTTTTTTAATGGGCCTTTGTCAAAGAGACTGAGCGGAGGAGAATGCTGCCGTCTGTATCTATTTGTAAATGGTCACAGTGAATAAGAGAAGACGCGGCGATGGAGTGGCGTCCAATTGGAGCTGGCAATTGTAGTGGAAGCAGTAGGACAACAGCAATGTCAAGTCAGCGCATCCCTCACGGGTGTGAAATATGACCTCGGTCAATCATCCCTGGTCAGCACTCCAAGAGGCTTGTAAACACGAGTGGGAATCCCCCCCAGACCCCAAGCCCTGCTAAACCCACTACTCCCAGCACGAGGATTATACAGCTTTCACTGTAAACCAGTGGGATGAAATATTATCTTAGCAAACACCAGCATCACATCCTGGATGGCTACTTGAACAGGCTTTATACAAAACAGGACCCGGTCTCTTTAAGCCTGCATCTGCCATTGGTGGGTTTGTCATCGCCGCATGGCTGAGCTTGGTTCAAAGCCACAGAAGTTTATTTAAAATGCTATCGGATCTCCCAAGGTTTCTAAAGACACCAAATATGTCCTTATGAATTACAGGGAAATGTGTATAAAATGATGCACAAGGTATATGATTAGGTTTGGTGCTTCTTTTTTTCCTTTTTAGGGGGAATGAGTTGGGTGCGACGGCCCATGGCGTGGCTGGCCCGGCAAATTCCCTTCTTTTGTTCCTTTTGGCCAGGATCTCCATCTCCTTTTGTTTGTGTTTTTCTTAACCCTTTAAATGGTTGATTAAGAAAATAAATGATTTGGTTAATTTAGTTGTTTGGCGTCTGTATTATGTTTCGGTCTCCGGGAAAGAGCCTTGGTTAGTGAGGCCGTAACAGTACATATTTTCTATTTGATGTTATGCTGCAGCCATAAAACAATGGCATGTTAATAACATTGAAGATACATGAGTTAAAAGAAAAATACCAACGTTTTGGACTCTTTTTTTCTGGTTAACCCACACTGAGACAAGGTGTTCAATACCATTTTCACCTCTCTACATCCAGTGGTTCAGTTAGCATTTTGTGTTAGCTTAGCATAAAGACTTGAAGTCTATAGGAGTCATTAGCCTAGCTTTGTCAAAGTGAAAAAGTAAACGTTACAGCGACTCCAAAGCTGTCTTATTTACACAGTGGATCATGTGGATTTGAAATACACATCTTGATTTTTTTTATTTTTACTTATTTTTAAATTCCTTTAAAGGAGTTTAGCACTTGTAGCCTCGTGCTACATTACATATCACTGTCATTCTGCAGTGACAGCACTGAACTCTTGCATCAGTGCACTCCAGGAGCTATATTATGAGGAAATGTTATCTCATTGTGTTTGATCTGCTTTGCCTCAACCTTCCTCTTCCACTTCCAGCTCAGTAAGTGATAGCCTACATTTCCCTGGATGCCTTAAGGCGACTCCCAGAGAAGTGGCACAGACTCGTTGCGGCTGTTCGCGTAGGTGGAAAAGCGCAATGGCGATAGAACAGCTCGAGCGAGAGAGCGAGAGATTTGTCTGGGCCTGGACTCCAAACACGACATCCAGTGGCTGCACTGCTTTCACCTCTATTGAAGCTACTGTCAGTGGACAAATTGGTATTGATATCTCTTCTGTGATGGATTTCTCCCCGTATCATTTTTGAATGTCGGTGCAAAATGGTGGGACGAGATAGAAAGCATTAATCTTTGATTCTGAGGGACTGACACCGAAACCTGACGTTTACCATTGATATTTTAGGTCGCTGAGACATTTTCAACTATCAGACTCCATTACAGCCGTACTGTAAATATTTCAACATGATCTGACATCACCTGTGTCTTGTCGGTTATGGGAAATAAACAGAATCGCCATCAAACCAATAAATGGAGCCAGAAATGAAAAAAAAACATCTAACTAATAGCTATTTTAACAGATATATCTGCATATGTACGGGTTTTTGGTATATATGTCCACATTCATACACATATTTGAAATGTATTCGAATTTGGCACATTTTCACATATGGACATATATGTATAATATATATCACCAATACATGTGTCCTCCTCATTTTTTTGAGTCACCAGCTCTCACATATGACTATCACTATATAAAGACAACATGGTGTTTTAATATATGCGCATATATATGTTCGACATATATGGGCTACACATAGAGAGAGATATGTGTAACACTAAACAACATTTCAGTGATATACAGCAGAGGCCTACATGTTTTTGTACGGGTGTTTTAGAGTGGATTTTTCCTTTATAGCCACACTCCTGCTCCACGATAATTGTTACAGGTCTCCGATGAATGGTGCCCTGTGAAAAAGAAAAAAAAAAAGAGAGAGAGAGAGAGAGTAGCGAGCAAAAAAAAAAAGGAAAAAAAAAGAAAGAAACAGAATTAGATGAAGACAGTGCGGTGGAAAGAGACATCAAGCTTGACAGAGAGATAGATAGAAAGGGAGAAAGTGAGAAAGGTTGATGAAGCGAGAGAGGAGAGGAGGAGGAAGGCGAGGAGAGTGAATGCTATCAGTGAGTGAAATATACCCCATGCCATCGGCACCAAAGGAAAACATCACTGTTCTGGGGTGTCAAGTTGAGATGGACGACCAGGACACTTGCTCTGTGTGAGATCCTCTCTCTCTCTGTGTGTGTGTGTGTGTGTGTGTGTGTGGGTGTGTGTGCACATCTGAGCATGTGCGAGTGTGTGTGTGTGTGCGAAAGAGAGAGAGAATGAATTCCTGTTTGATACATCACAGGCACAAAAGTAATGGCTCGCTGTGAAATCATAGCAAGCAGCCTGTTGTGCGTGCTGTACTTTCCATATACGCACACGTATACACTTTCCACACACACACACTCACACATACACACACACACACACACACACCAGTCCAGCAATCAGCACTATCACTATAGTGGTCTGCCATGAAAGGTAAAAAATGAATGCATCACCATGGGAGGCTTGGCCAGCACAGTTGCAAGAGGATTGCGTTATTGTTTGCTTGTCTGACACAGAGCTTATTGTTGCAGCGTTACAAATAAAACAGCATATATAGTGGCTATGTCTCGCTGTAATCCTATATGAAATGTTTTCCTGGGTTTTTTTTCTTGTTTGTTTGTTTGTTGGTTTGCTTGTTTGTTTTGTTGTGGAGGTGAATATTGTTCCCAGGCTCAGCTTTATTGCCTAGCTGAGCCTGTAGATCAGAGCTGCAAATGGCACAGAGTAGAATACAACAGAATAGATCTTTTTTTTTTAAAACTTTGCTTGGTTTATTATCTATTATTGATTTTGTAACACTCACCTCAGACAAGCAGGTAAGGGTGCGCCTATTATTTAATAATGTTGCATGTTATTTCAGCTCGGTGGCTCTGCGGCTACGCCTTTAAGACCCAACAAGGAGGGCAGAGGATTGCAGTGGGATACACGTTCGCATCCTCCCGTGACAAGAAAGGTTGAGGAGGTGAGAGGCGTCCTCTGCCTCCGTCTGAAGCACCTGGATATTGCGGTGGGTTTTCCATTTCCACGTCTGGCGGCTTTTCCCTATGCTGCACAGGAAGTGATGTGTGTTTTTTTTGTTTTTTTTATTCCTGGTTTGTTTGGGATAAACAGAAGAAGAAGAATAAGAACCGGGTAGCTATAGCCACCACAGCTGAATGGTCAAAGAAAAGAGCCTCACCTGCAGAGAGTCAATCCCAAAGCCCCGCCCAAGGTGTTTGATTGACAGGTGATCAATCAAATTGTGTCTCCAAACATGAAGATACAATTAACGGCATTTTGAGAGGCTCTTGCTTCCTTTATGTGATGATGTGTATTAAAAAAATACCCCAAAAATCTTAATTTAGTGAATTTCTTGGCATTTGGTGTTAAATAGGTGAACAATCTGGCATGGAAACTTACTACAAAGCTGAAAAAGTCATTTGTCATTTCACTGTGACTTTAACTTTGCCTCTAACTTCTGCTAAATAAACTGCTCTTGAATCTGAACTATAAACTCGGTGTTTGATTTCCCGATTTTGGCAGGAGGGTTGCTCCCGAGGGAGAGGGGGAATGAAGAAGAATCTGCCCCCAGCTGTTTGTGTGTGTGTGTGTGTGTGTGTGTGCGCATGTGGGTTAATGTGCATGTGAGAGGGCGAGCGAGAGAGAGGGAAAGTGTGCAAGCACTCCACCACTAAAATATTACTGAGCATGTGGCTGTGATTGGCATGAGAGGCGGCACCCCTGCCGCTGGGACATCCAAGCAAACAGTTGGACCAGACAGGGACGGTGACGGCCGGGCGATGAGAGATCAGAGAGTGCGAGAGAGAGGGGATCAGAGTGATGCAGCACTAATTAGATTAACACCTCGACAGGCAGCTGGTCCACTGTGGGAAGAGGTGAATGGCTGGAGAGCACAGGATCGGGTAGAGGAAGAGGTGTAAATATGATAAAAGAGGAGGGCGGGGGACGTCCGGATTCATGCGAAGGAGATGAGGGGGCGTGGGAGGGGCAGTGGAGATCAGAAGATCAAAGAATGGGACTTGAGAGAGAGAGGAGAAAGGGCATGGAAGGGATAAAGTGGGGAGGCAAAGGACGGAGGCAGGCAGGAGGAGGAAATGAGGAGGAGGAGTGGAGGCGAGGAGGGGAGGGCAAGCCAAGTAAGCACTTTCCTGTCCATTTTTCATCAGGCAGGCTAAATTAGGCCAGGCTCTTCTTCTCCCTCGCTCTCTCTCCTCTCTCTCTGTGTGCGAGCATCTGCTCCCTCATTCCCGACACGTCTCTCCCCCCTCGGCAACCCGGAGAGCAGGGCAGCGTCGCTCCAAATACCCTTCTCAGCATCCTGCCTTTTCGCCGCCTCTGATTTATCAGTCGGTGGGCGCCGTCCATCACGCCGCGACGCGGGGAAGCATCGTGTTTTCTCTCTGTGTGTGCGTGCACTTCACCGCTCTATTCTCTCCTTTACAACCCCCCCCCACACACACACCCCCCCCCC
>OMLB01036328.1:20744-32028 GCA_900302555.1 Myripristis jacobus | reverse complement strand
TACAACCCCCCCCCACCAACCACCACCACCACCTCCAGCATCCCTTTCCTCTCTCCCCGACATCCCTTGTTCCCTTGTTGTGAGGGCATTTCTGTCACCTCGCTCGCCGTTTTCATCCTGTGACCCGCTGGTTCTTACTTGACTTCCCCGCTCTGAAGCCTGTCATTTGCACTCCCATAGAGTCTGCCATTTGTACTCCCTTACATGAACTCACTCTACCCTGACATTTGGATCAGGGAGAATATTTTGGTGATGGATGCCAAAAAAAAAAAAGCCCATTGTGGTTTTAATCCAACGTGTAAACTGTTTGGGCGGTGATAAACGCAGCAGCTGTTTCGGCCACAATCACTTCAGCCCATTC
This sequence comes from Myripristis jacobus, assembly GCA_900302555.1. Classification (NCBI taxonomy): domain Eukaryota; kingdom Metazoa; phylum Chordata; class Actinopteri; order Holocentriformes; family Holocentridae; genus Myripristis; species Myripristis jacobus. Next base: position 31,667 of record OMLB01036328.1, on the reverse strand, counting down.
AACATTTGAAAAGATTTCTAACCATGTGGCTCACTTGTAATAACCAGCAGTGTGTTCCAGCAAATGTCAAATGTTTGATCTCTTTTCACTGCACCGAGGTTGCCTTCACACCGGGTCCCACTTGAATCCGCAGCCACAATCACCTTTGACAAGCTTAGGGGACCAAAATGGTTGCACTTCTTTTGATTCAGGCTAGGATTGAAATACAATAATCGGCATTATTTGGCAATGCAAGAGCAGAAACCAAGAATTAAACCTCTTTAGCGCAAATTAAAAAAGATGTAGAACATAGTGCTTTGTTAAATGTATTACTAAAGGACAAAATATTATTTATGCTTCATTAAAGATGCCGTGAGGGGTAAAATTAGTTCTTTTTTTCTGGGATTGTTATGCAAGGCACTCAGCAAAGGTGCTCTGAGGAGATGATACAAGACAAAAAAAAAAGATAGTTTGCACTCAAAACAATAGCGTGCACTCTGGAGAACTTTCTTCCTCACCCTGTGTTCCAGGTCACAACATTTTGCTTGGCATCTCTTTGTCAGCTCGAAACGCTGTGTGCTTTGTTTACCGTTTCCACTAGAATATGGACACAAAGCTTTGTTCGTTTCCCATGCATTTCCAAAAAAAAAATCCCCCCCAAAAAGTCAAAATAATCCCAGTGTAGATAAAAAGCACTGACAAACGGCATGCACATGTGGCCGCGGACGGAAATATGATCCACTTTGTGATCACATTCGGCTTTTATGACGAACCGAGCTCTGATCGCAGCTTCCCGTGATATTTAGACCTGCACAGGGTCCATCCAGCCAGCGAGAACAATGCAATTAAGCCAAAGAATGACAAACATCTTAATTGGCAGGATTCTCCCCTTGATCACCAACGCGCATTCCAGCTAACACCTGGGTAATAAGATAAGCAGGTAAATGTGCTTAGACTAAGTGCTAACAACAAGCCACTCTTGGTGATGACTAAATGCCACCGCAGGCTTTGGGAAGAGGCAGGGATTGGCAGGTACCGCGCGGGTCGCCTGCCAACGACGCCCCGCATGCAGCCAGCGTAGGTTCTTAGTTGGAAATGAATGAAAATTGGAGGAGAAAGTAATGCTACTCTTCCTGTTACGGAGGAGAGTGCTTTTCGCTCGCTGGGGCTGGTATCAGTCTGCAAAGTGACACAGAATCATATTTCCTAATACATGCATAAAACCTAAGTGTTGCTATTAATAGAGTTTTAAAGTGGCATTACTAAAAAATGAACACCGGGATGTGTGGAGTGATGGAGGGGGAATCCATCTCAAGTTTCCGCTTTGCATTTTCTCTGATAACATGACATCACATGAACAGGTGTATGCATTATTTTTGGCCTTTAGTCTTCTGTTCTCAAAGGACGAATGACTGGGGGCCAATTTAGGGACCCAATATTGGATTGAGGGCCACCCAAGAAAAAAAAAAAAAAAAACAGAGCACAAAATAATTCCAAAACAAACAAATTTCAAACATTTTTTATCCATTTGGGTCAGTTTAACCCAAGCAAATAACACCTCCAGAAATTGATTATAATAAAAATTGTTACCCAGGTTTATGTGTCAACCATCATGTCAATTTTATGATTACCATTAAATTAGGAAAAGTCATTAAATATGCCCCAAAAAAAAAGTATTTAGAGAGATTAAATACTGAATGGGGTCACATTGGTAGATGTTTGAATGATAAAAAAAAAAAAAAAAAAGTCTACACTTTATGCTTTGGAGACGGTTTGCAGCCTGTAATGTAAAATAAACACAATCTGTAGTTAATGAGGCTACAACAGATTTGGGAAAACTGTCTGCTGGGCGGTTCAGCCTCTTTCAAATCGTGCAGCTTAGTTGTGCGCTCCTCGTCCATGAACTTGTTGTACATTTTATGATCAATATGATAACAGTGTGTTTTGTTAAAGTGTATTCATCTGTGTTGATATGAGGCACATCACTGTCTCCGGCACATGAGGTACTTTTTCTCTGTCACTAAACTACCTTTTCTCCTCACTAAAAACGCTTTGGCCTTCATCTCTTTAACTGGCTAACATCCCTGCAACGATGACAAAATCTGTCTCAAGAGTAGCTGCCATGCAACCATTCCTGTCTTGACAGCTGAGCCCAGGTGGCGCTGTTTTACCGTTCTTAAAAACAAAGCACTGTGTGATGTAAATTGGTTTAAAACTGTATTGCAACAGGACCAAATACATTGCGTGCATTTCACTCTGTCACCTTAACTCATGGCTGGCCACTAGAAACATTACCGAGGGCCACCAATGGGCCGCGGGCCACGCTTTGAAAATGCTTCATCTGCAGTCATAATACCAGGTGTTTCACCACAGTTTAAAAAGACGTGATTGCATGGTATTACACATTTTTTTAAATTCGATTTTTATGTTGTAATTTCACTTACCGTATTTAAATACTGCAGTTGTTTGAAGTGGGAGTTCTGAAAATAAACTCAAGGGAGAGACTGTCAAATGTTTTTCTTTGACAAAACCAAGCCGATGATCATCTAACATGTAACAGCCATTCACTTGTGCTTTCCAGCAGTGACATAAGTACTCTTATGCAATGGGTAATTACTACCAAGTCATTTGTTGCAAGGCATTTGGGGGAAACCAGAGAGTTACCATCTTTCTCACATTCTTCTTTGTCCTTGTTATGCATTCACACTTGGAAAAATCCTTTAATTAAGCACATTAATTTGTATAAGCGTCCCAAAAGAGGGCTTTATTTCCCGCGATTACGGGTGCTTGATTTACACAGAAGTTGCGAATATGTAGTATGTTTAGCATTGAATTGCTATTTGCTGCAAGACGGGTGGATATTGTAGAACGCCTGCAGGTCTGCAGAAAGATTGCTGGCTTGCTGGGACTGGCAGGATGTTTTAAGTGTGTCATTCCATCCCTGGTACCACAGACTATTATTTGCTGCTTGGGATGGTCGGTTTTGCACACAGGACAGCATGATTATTCTGAGCAGACCTTCAGAATGAATCACACTACTTTCTTAAAATATTTTTGCTGCCACTGTTATCACTGTGGTCCATGAGCGTATAACTTTCTGGCAACACCGGCCCCTCAAAAGTACACTATACAGATAATCCATGGTGGGTTTGTAATTGAATGAGGCCAAATACAAGGATACGCAGCCTGGGAACAATATTAAAGCTTAACTTTGACTTTTGCTTCCTGAAATCAATGCTGTCTCACACTCTCTCTGATAATGTAAAGATGTGGGACTGTGTCTGGTTTAATTTGGGGTCTTTTTTATCTATGCCAGTTCCTGTAATGACAGTAATCACAGTAAAGAAGCGACACTTTCCTGGAACATCCAGGCGCTTCGGCAGACTTGGCGAGTGTGACACGGATTTGCAACTTTGTGCTCATGAATCCAAGGCGAGTATAAGTCGAGTCAGGTTCGAAGGAGGATACTGGCGCACAGGGATCCTCTTAAATTTGTTTTGTTGGGTGCTAACTTGAAAGGACTACCTTTTCTACTCAACAGAGAACAGGAAATGTTTGTAAGGTTTCTTACATGCATTAGAAAATGTGACTTTACTTAAATCTTACCCACTTACAGCCAATTAAAAACACATACTGAATGCCCAGCTCCTTATTTGAATCTGAATCATTTATGCCCTTTATTCCATTTGACATGATGACATCTGCATTTTAATGCATTCTGTTACATGCGTGCATTGTGCCAATTTCTGTTTGAGTAAGCTGGAATGGGAATTTTGGATTAAACTGCTCAGAGTCAGTTTGTTGTATATTTTATTAGTCTACCCAGGTGTTATGCAGTGGCTTGTATTTGAAAGTCTTCATGCATTTTCAGTCAATTCAGTATTGCATGTGCTGTGATGCATATTGTATCATAAGGTCCTCGGCAATACCCAGCCTCAGTGACAAAAATAGTAATTTTGGGGAAAAAAAGAAATACCTATTTTAACATTTACATTCACCAGCCAGATATTTTTGAGAAGGGGTTATTTTATTTTATTTTTTTTCCACATGAAAATGAATCTCAAATAAACAGACCTGAGTATGAAACCCTCCTCACAGTGCATAAAAGACAAGCAGTATCTCTTGGGTGTTGTTGCATAAGCAGTTTGAGTGATCGAGCACACAGTAACATAAATACATAGATATGCAGTGCATGGCGTCAGTGCAGCAACCCAGCAGATGCATGTTATCACATGACTCACATGGACCACACCACGTGTCAGGCTGTATAATGACTGCATGGAACATGTCTGGAACAGAGAAATCCCAGCCTCATACGCAGACTGCACCTCTTCCGAGCTCAAACAATCGAAATGATCTTACGCTGAGCCCGAGGACGAGCATATTTTTGTGACCTTTTAATTGAAATAATTACATATTCAGAGCATGGGCATGAAGCGTTCTTATTAGGCCCAGAGCATTTGAGAACACACATGCCTGAGAAAAATCACATCGCCCACTAACTCTGGCAATTAGCAGATCTTTGCACTCTGCAACCCGCCGACAACTTGAGTCACTGCTTATGTCACTTTTTTTTCTGCCATGAGGATAAAGATATGGAGGTATGCCTTTTTTTTCCTTTTAATTCTGTGTCACAGAGCTGGAAGCCAGTTGAAACAGTGGTAATGCCTGAGCTTTTACCTGTGAATGCCCACGGGTGCACATGCAGGCATGCCAGACACACACACACACACTCGCATGCGGTATGCACACACACACACACACCCAAACGCTCTGCCGAGGCATGCCGCGGAGGATCCTCCTCGCCAGAAGAAAACAAGCACAGAACATTTGATCAATATGTGTTGGTTCGAGAAGAAGGTCAGCTTTAAAAGCAGACTCGCTTAATCAACAGTGTAGAGGGCCAGCGATGAATCAGTACATCAAAGTCCTCCACACCCACAAGACATCATTTTTCACAAGAAACATTCAGGGCCGATATTTGCTGCATTTCCCCTCACCCTGGCTTTGGGAAGTATTTGGAACAGGGGGATCGATAAGGGTTCTGTCTTTTGTAAATACACTAATATTGATTTTGGACTGAACTTTTTGTCGACGGCTCGGTGTCTGTTACGTTGTCGGGGGGGCTTTTCCAACACAGATTAATGACAAAAGCAAGAATGTGTATGACAGCCACAGGATCTAATTGCCAGTCAATTTGCGAAATGTCAAATGCTCATTTCCTTTCCCCCCACCCCATTCTGTCGCCTTCCGTTCCCCACGTGCGCACACACACACACACACACACACACACACACACACAGATGACTGAAACCACTTACAGACAGTCACACTCACATGCACATACCATATTGTGTACATTAGCACAGAGAGACAGCTGCGCTTGTGAGGACCTTCCACGTGCTAATTTTAAACACTCCCCACTAACCCTGTATGTTGAGCTGTTTCAGCCTAAAATGCCACTGACTTCGCAAATCATAACTCATTTTTTTACTCGTGAACATTAAAGACATGTGCAATGACATTCTCACAAGAGGAAATTCTCATATAAAACACATACATCGCCATTTTCACGAGTCATCATCAAAGGGAGATTTACACATAGAGCAATTTCAGCGAGGCATAATGCAAGGGCAACATATCCATAATTTAATTTTGACTCATCGTCGACTTACACTGAATCTCATTAACTTTTATCTATCCGTTCTAATCTATTCTAATTCAGTTTTTTTTACAGGTAAAAATTCCAATTAAAGACATCTACAATTATGTTTTTACTGACAGACATTCCAGATACCGCCACTGTTATTTTAATGAGTAAATATTCAAGGTCCACAAATCCATTATTGAATTCTGTCTGGCAAAAATGCTAATTTGACATATCTGTAATTTACTTATGAGTGGTGGTAAAAAGCAGTCAAAATATGTGGTTTCATATCTCTAAAATATAGCTATAGATATCAAGTGAGTTTTGTGTAGACAGAATATATATTATATATATAGATGTCCCACATTTAAACATAATGCAGCAACTGATATCTGCACTTACAATTAATATTCATCAAAAAAAAAAAAAATAGATAACTTTACTTCGACTCCTTCCACAATGGCTGTGTGGACATGCAGACTTTGAATTATGACTGGTAGAAAATCCTTTGTAGATATCTTGAATTAGAATTTCCCCTAATAAAAGTGTCCTGTAGATATCCTCAGCTGGAATTTTTGTATTACTTGAAAATATGTAAGCATTTTTCGGTAAAAACACCTTGACATAAACCCTCACCCTAATTCTAATCTTAACTCTAAACTCAAATCCTACTCCTATCTTACTTCTTGGCAAAATACCCGCTCTCTGAAATCTTAAAACTCTGGACTGGATCCCACAAGGATAGAAGAATAAAAATACACACGCGCGCACACACACACACGCACACACACGATTGTTTGCATGCAAAGCAGGAATTGTTCTCTGTTTCAAATTCTTTACAACTTCCAGGTGTACACCTGACACTGGCAGATGGACTCTCCTAAATCCTGGCATTGCTGCACATACTGTATAAGGATTCAGCCACAGCCGTAACTAACACTCTGAAGCAAGGCAAAAAAAATAATCAATAAATGGGACGAAGAAGAGGACAAAGAAGAAGAAGAAGTAGAGGAAGAGGAAGAAAGAGCAAGTTCAAAATAGTGAGTTTTTCAAAGTGACTTAAAAGAAGACAATGTGTCCAGCAGATCTTACCACAATGGAGGGGCCCGAACAGAAAAGGCCCCGTCACCTTTGGTTTTGAGGTTTGACAAAGGAATATCCAGGAATGACCTATCAGAGGATCTCAGGTTGCATTCAGGCTCATAGGAAGCCGGGAGGTCAGGCTGTAGGGCCTGGAAGCTAATCCTCCGTGTGTCTTAAAAGAGATCATCTAAATTTTTAAATTCCCTCTAGCATGGACTGGAAGCCAGTGAAGTGATTTATTTAGTGATACATGGGGCGGCATGGCTCAGGAGGTAGAGATTGCCAGCTCCTAAAGAATGTGTCTGAGTGACCCTGAAACCCTCATCACTCCTGATGGTCAGCTTGGCACCTTGCATGGTAGCCTCTGCCATCAGTGTATAAGTGTGTGTGAATGGGTGAATGTGAGATAAACATTGTAAAGCGCTTTGAGTGGTCAGTAGACTAGAAAAGCACTATAGAAATGCAGTCCGTTTACCATTTAAAACCATTGTGATGTGTTCTCTCCTGTTGGACGTGGTTATGAGCCTGACTGTGCAGAATCAGCTGAAGTTTATTGAGGCATTATGTAAAGCAAGAGGAAAGTGCAGTGCAGTGAAATAAATGGGGTGAAATTAATGCATGTATTACTGTTTCTAAGTTCTTAGCAGATAAAAAAGACCTGCTTTTTAAAATTTTCTTAATTGGTAAAAACATGATTGAACAACAGAATTTATATGTTTGGCCAAGTTGAGGTGGTTGTGGTTGTCAAAAATAATGCTGAGATATCTGCAAGTATAAGTAATGTTAGATGCAAGGAGGCCAAGAAGGGAGGAAATGTAATTCTGTGATGAGTCTGAACATATGATAATAATGGGTTTTCCTGAGTAGAAAAAATTTGTAGAAAAAAAATTTGTATTTACACCATCCAGTTACTGATATGTGTAATGTACATACTGTATGAAGGTTGTTTCATTGATTGGTACCATTAGTGTCAAAGCAGAAATATAACTGTATATAATTGACATAGAAATGCTAACTGACATTATGTTTTTAACAATATGACCAAATTGCAGCATTTACATGGAAAATGGTAAGGGCCCAAGAATAGATCCCTGTGGAACTCCAAATTTTAATAATTGATTATTCAATTTCCACACAGAATGACCTTCCTGAAAGATAAGAATAGCCAATTTAAAACCAAACCTGAAATACCTATCCAGTTTTTCAGATTTTCACTTGATATACTATCATCAACAGAGTCAAAAGCAATACAGTAGTACAGCGTGTTGACTACAGTCAGCTACTCAGAGAAGATCATTTAAAACCCAAAACAGTGCAGTTTCTGTGTTATGACCTGCCCTAAAACTCAACTGAAATTTCTCACAGTGACCATTACCATTGTTTCAATGGCGGATCTGACCCCAGCGGTGAGTTGTAACTTACCCCTTGGATCAGGAGCCACAGGGGAGGTAAGTGAAGTGGATCACTGATTGGGAGGATGCTAGCAAGGCAGGCACGGTAAGTATCTCCTGTCTGAACTCCAGCCACAAATGCAAACTAAATGGTAACTGTCCAACACGTTTTACCTTTTTGGCAACACCCCTGCAATCCATTAAAGTCAGTTAGGATTGAATAAAATCCCATAAAAGGCAATAAGAGAAGCTGGCACAAAAAACCAAGGTGCCAAGCAGGGAAACCTGGAATGGTATAGCGCTGACAACAGCGGCACAAACTGGGTCTCTAGTCACGATGGATGTCAGGCAAAACGGTACATGAAAAGTGACAAGAAAGTGAATGAAAAAACCTAGAGAAAAGTACATGCAAATTCACTAAGCGCCAATGTAAATGACAAAAGTTAGCTAGCCCCAACTGCACTCACTCTGTGAATCTTCATTATCTAATGCCTGAGCTGTTGGGCTTTTAGGCTTATTACTGTAGGCAAATGGGGACAAAAGCTCCCTTTAATTACTCGGGTTCCCCAGTGGGCGATGGCAGCATTCTCAGGGAGCTTAGCAGTGGCTTCCCATGTAGCTCTCACCAAATAGCCTACTGGCTTGGGAGATACAACACATGCTGTTCTCCGCTCTCTCTCCTTCCCTCTGCACTGTCTTCATCCCTCATTCGCACTCTTTAGCATTCTCTCTCATCCATCTTTCCTCTTTACTCCCCTCTCACAAATTCCCCCATTTCCAATTTGCTTTACTGACATCCTGAGACATTTCTCAGCAGGAATAAAATAATAAAAGAAAAGAAAAAACACACGCACTTATTACAATGATTCTTAAAAAAAACTCGAGCATGTATGATAATGTCCCCAGGCTATGTTTCATGTGCGCAATAATAACTGAGTAGCTGTACTGATAAGGGCCTTTAAATGAAAATAAGTAATACAAACAAGCAGAATTAAAGACTTTCCTTTAGTACTTTCCTTGTGCGTGCACAATGTGCTTTACAATTAAAAGAATCAAAAGAGACATGTAAGATACATTAGTGACATCTGGCTAATTTCATTTGAGATGGAGGATGTTTGTAGCATGCGAGATGAGAAAAGTGAGTTTTCACTCGAGGGCAGATACAGAGTTAGATGAATGTATTTGTTCTGGCAAATTCAAAAGTTTGCTCCAAAGTTTCGGAGCCTTCACTGCAAAGGCTTGATTACTTTTTAGTCTTTAATCTGGCCTTTGGAACAGTCAGAAGTTTTGTCTGCTAATCTAAGTCTGCACTGCACGTAAGGAGGTTACAGCTCTGGAATATAAACTAGAGCCAGGGCATTTATTGCTTTGAAAGTAATAAATACAAATCTTAAAGCCAGGCCAAAAAATTAACTGGAAGACAGAGCAAGGTGACTGAAATGGGACTAATATGATCTTTTGGTTCTAGTTAAAAGGCTGCCAGCAGCACTCGGAGCTACAGAAGTCTTTACAGTTGATGCAAGAATACAGTAGTAGATCTGAGATGAGATGAAGGCACGGATGACTCTCTCCGCGTCAGTGGTGGGAAGAAATTATCTAATTTTAGAGATAGCGCTCACAGAATAGAACAGCTGACAGAGGCAAGACTGAGCAACTGTTTGGATTTGCTTCTCGAAATTCAGAGCAGAATCAAAAAGACGGCCCGATTTCTAGCAGCTGTTGTGATGTTAGCTGCTCACATGCCAAGATTTTCTTTAAATGATGCAACAATGCATGTAATCATGCAATAAAGTCGCTATTGCCGGTGCTCCAGTAAGGATACTAATGCAATTAAGCTGTCAATTCTGCAAAGTGATGCTTTTAATCCAGTTTTCATGAACTTCCGAATATGACCAACTGGACATGCACATTTTGAGCGCATCTAATGAAATGCAATTAAGGTGCAACGATACTGCCAAAGCCTTTTAATTGTGCCGCAAAGACCCTTGTGTAGACCGTGTGTGTAGACCCACTGAGTTGCATTGTGCGTCAATATTACGAGTGATGAAGTAGATTTGTTTCCAAATTTACATTACAGCAGCACAGTCATGTTTCCCGCTGGCTCTATTGTGACACAGTCGGCTGTCATGTCTCCAGTGCTGGCCTCTCATCCAAAGAAGTTTGAGTCCCATCCATCTATTTGCTAAACTCGCATATCCTAATGAGGGGGTTGCACCCTGTAAATCATCAGCTCAGCTATGCTAAATAGACCCTTTCCACAGCAGCCATTTTAACATGAAATAGCAGGTAAACACAGGTGTTACTAATGTAATGAATTAAGGCTCTGTTCTTTTTAATGGAGCAGAGCGTTTCCAGTGAGGCGTCATGCAAGACAGCAGCACCCGGGCTCCGTCAGACCGAAATGGAACAGCGCCTTGATTGATCAAAATGAAGCTGTGGAAAAAGCCCTATTGCTTTCGGCTTTGCTAGCCACCAGGCTAATTTAGCAAAGCACCCAATGTTAATGTCGTTATGCACTAATGTTAGGTTGTTCTAGATACATTAACTGCGGGTGCAAATTACATATGCTTGCCGCATGATGGCTAGTTAACCGAATATATAATTTGCTGTCGTGCAGGCTAATATTGGAACACAAATCAGTGGCAAATGATAATTTCGCAGGCAACCGCCCCAAAATAGACATACTGTCACACACACGTCCAAAACGAATAAATAAAAAAAATAAATGAATAAAAATGAAAATTACTATTCAAGTTACAGTGCCATGAAAAGTCCAATCCTCATCAAAAAAGGGTCATCATATAGAAATTAAAGGCAGGTACT
>OMLB01036328.1:8710-20724 GCA_900302555.1 Myripristis jacobus | reverse complement strand
AGGTACTATGATTTTTTATTATTATTATTATTATTTAGCAAGTGAGTCATTTATGGAACTTTTTTTTATCCAATTTAACAAATTAATATATGAAATGTCCTTAATCCATGAGGACTGTGAGGGGGATGAAGGAGATTTCCACCACAGTAAAATCAGGCGTCTCGCTTATGTGGTAACAAACGCCACAAAGTCAGCCTTACATTTTGGAGGCAGCAGAGTAGGTGGCATAACCCCAAACAATGCTGTGATCGCTGTTGGTTCAGATCGAGTTTTTAATACAAACTGAAATGGAGTTAAAGATTTCTTGCCAGAAGGCGCGCGAGGAAGGGCATGACCAAAACATATGGATGTGTGTAGCCGGGGCTCGGCGACATTTATCACAAGTAAGGTCAACATCATCATAAATCCTCGAAAGCCCGACTTCAGCGAGGTGTGCACGGCGGAGGAGTTTGCATTGAGTCAGGCCGTGTCTAGCACAAATAGATGAAGAGAGCACCCGGACCAGGCAAATAAATTAACCATGCACTGAGTTCCAACATGGTCTCATAAAATTTCATGGAATGAGCCCCGCTTCCTCCTCTGTGAAGGGATCACAAATTTAACATGTGGTCATTTCCTCCTGTATATCACATGAAAGCCAAGATCTGCCTGTGCACTAAAATCAACCACAACGCAATTATTCTTCATATAATTTCACATGCAGTCTGCAGGATTCTCATTTCTCACGGATCCAGCAAATACGTACATATTCAACATGACCGATTAATGTGGTTAATTCTACATGATCCACATTCCAATCTTTAAAGCAGCTTTAAAGCAATAGTTAAGACTTTTCTCCCATTTTTTTAATCACAGAGCATGTATTTGCATTTTCAGACATCATGCTCATTTCATACAATTGCCAGAGACTTTGCCCTGAATTCTGTTGAATACATTTCAATTCACAGGATACAAAAACAAACATTTCCTTCTATGGCACCGACAGACTGTGAGATTTTAGCAATCTTATAGGCCACATCGAGTGACATGGACCTAATAAACTTGGGTGTGACATCAGGTTTAATCTATGTAGACTATATGATGATCACGTGTACTGAATGTTATAAGCAATGACGCAAGTCAATATACAAGAGAACGACATCCATCTGCACTGTTGTAGAGGTAAACAATGAAGCTCGGCAAGAATCAAGCCCTGGCAATGGTGATAGTAATGTGTTTGGCCAAAAATCAAAAGGAGGAGAGGATGAGGAAAATGAGGATCTGGCTGTTTTCTTCTTTGTTGGAATCCCAAACATTTTGTTTTGCCCGTTTTACCTCCGTCACCTGGGTTTAAGTGCCAGAGTCGTGTTGGTTGGTAAGTGCATGTAGGTCGTAGCAGCAGTCACATTGTGAGATAGTAATCCTAAGTTTCTTACACTGTCAGAATTTAGTCCCAGGCGATTTTTCGTTGCAAGAAAGTGACAACAGCCATCTTTGAACCCTTCTTACAGTGCGATGAAGGACCGCCATTGTGTAGCCACGCCCAACGATATCGCCACGTTTCCTCCATACTGGTCATCTCTCGTCTGGGACAGCCCAAAATCATACAGCGTATACCCGGCTTCAGCTTTCATCAGTGTGCAACATCCACTTGATGGAATCCACTCTCTTTTCTCCGGCCATCACCAAACGAGTGCTCATTATAAGACAGGTAGGTGCCCTCAGGGTGGTTAAATTAGTCCAGTAAGCTTTCTGATTTGAAGAAACTGAATTAGGAGAAAAATATGATGGAGTGTGTGTGTGGGTGACAAATCCCTTTTGATTCTCTTGGACGGCAAAAAAAAAGTAAAACGAAAGAACCGCAAATCACCGTGAACTGCTCACAGATAACACTGCACAAGATGTCTGTTTATTTCCTCTGTGGCTATCCGAGGTTGTGTCATACCACTTGAAAGTCCTCTATCATCTGATTGGTCCCAATTATAGGAAACTGGAGGGCTGTACATGCATTACTGTGATCAATTTTTACCCCAGCTATAAGAGAATAATTAAACTCAATCAAAGCATGGTGTTACGCGGGTCCCTCATTGTCCTAATTGTATTGCAATCACTTTTTTTTCTTCTTTTTTTTATGTTTATGTAAACATGGTCAATGAGAATTACATGTGAGACATATGATTTGTTCATTGTGGCTGACATCTCCCTCTCCCAGAAGGCACTGAGTCATGGGCTTGTCTGTGGCGGCTTCGAAATTCGTTCTATATGTGGCCGCTCCGAGTCGAGAACATTGCTTATTGTACTGTGTTGCATGTGTTTTTCGGTGTAATGCCGGGTGGACCAATCTCTGCACCGGGGGGGAAAAGAAAAAGCTATTTGTCGTACCTGTGATGGTCTGTTTTTACCGCCGGGGATTTCACAGGGTCTGGGTTGATTTGTCTCTTTCATACAATCAGCAGGTGGCATTCAAACATGAATCCGGCTTATACACACTCGTGCGCCTCCACTGCAGCACACTCTCTCGCTCACACACACACACGCGCACACACACACGTGCGCTCTTGCTGACTTGGACACGAGTATGACATCCGCACCGTGTTTCCTGGTGGCTTCTTTGGCAACAGCTGTCTAATATTTTCCCTATTCCCTCTTGACTGAGCGAGTTATTTATTTTGCAGTTCAAGCACATTGTCCTCATGCTAAGCCTATCATAGACACAGAATATTTTTGCATCTCTCGTTTATTGTCAGGATGGGATAAAGTGATTTACCTGTGCACCTGGATTTCAAAAGGATGTTCATCATAACTTGTGCGGTTTGTGTATTCACAGGCGATGGTACAAATAGTAACCCTGCCTGGCTTGGTAATAACGAGGACTTACAGAAAGCAAAGCCACCGTGACGACTCTCCAATGTAGGGGAACCTTCAAACCCTCTACCGTCTGTGTCTATTCTCTTCATGAGCTGTAGTTTCATCTGTGAAATGAGAATGCAAATCATATTTAGTAGTGTGTGAGTGTGAACTGGCAAGGCAGAACATTCAATTCAGTCTGATATTACCAACAAGGAAAGGGAGCAGGAAAAGTAAAGCCCTATGCCGTGTGGTTGTCACAAGTCCAATAGTACAATGCCAGTAATACGGGATGAAAAAGGTTTATTCCGCTGATTTGCACACTCATTTTTTCCCTTGAAATCATGTTGAACAAAATAACGTACAACTCTATTTGGGACTACTTTACGCGGTAATACTGCATTCACACTTCATTGAGAATGAGACATTTTGTCCGAGTGGAAAAATGTCTCCATGTTTACATCGGTGGCTTTCCAACGAGTATTAACCAACTTTTCCAATATCATAGAGTATATCGTTGAGCAATACCGAAACTGTCTGATTGCAGCATAATCAAACTGGATCCCTGATATCCTAAAATCATCAGACATCACTGGGAAGCGACGCGTTCCTTGGTTCAGTTGGGTTAATTGCTTTTACCTGGATTCATCTAATCAGTGTACTGGAAGAATAAAGCAAGTGGCGCGTATATTTTTTTCATTCTGTGCACATACAGACAGGGCTTTCATTGCAGCATTGGCAGAAATTACCTTTTCCATCACAGCTTACACGCCTTGTAATGCCGGTTGTGTGAAAATCTAGTGCGAAATAACGATGAAGGGCGCAGCACTGCAGTACTCATGAGACGGAGCATTACGTTAAACTCTGACACATGGGCGACATATTTAATGAATAATCTTGAGGACGGACTGGACCAAACTTCTTTTCTTTTCCCTTTATCCGCAATTTGGCCATTCCATACAACTCTCAGAATTGGAAGGCAGTATTGCCAGTCTGAGCAGATTTGCAGTTGGTAGGGAGCAGCGCTTGGCACTTTTAGTGTGATTGGCTAAACACTAGAAAGGCTATTGAATTTTGGAGTCTAAGAGAAGGCTTTGTGTAATTTTGACTCAGTTTTATGTCTCCTGGACTTGCTGGCCGGGTCTATCAAATCCAAACAAGGCTGATTTGTTGAACAGTTGTCTGAATGGACTCTTCTAGTATTGGTCAGCAATAGATTTCAAGACTGGGGTGCTTGCGAAAAGCTCTCTGGTGTTTATTCCCTTAAGTGCACGACAGCAACTTTTGTAAAAGAATTCTGAGGCTGGAGTTTTTAGTATTACATAACCTGTTTCTATAAACTTGTTTGCACTTGAAAAACTAATCTGCTCTCCCAGCATGGGACGAGGAGGTGGTATCAATGATGACTTTGGGCAGTTAGGCCAAGGCATTGAGCGGGCGATGGTGGTCTCAAGAATAGAGGAGAGAGCTCACACAGCACTGCAGAGACTCCTAAAAGCTTACATAAGTACAAAGGAGGGAAAGCGCATAAAAATAAAAACTAAATAATAGCAAAGTCATAGCACAAGGCTAAAAAAAGAAATTTCAATCTGACGTCAAAGGACTTTTGGGGAGGGTGAGGTGAGGCCAGAAGTATTGTTTAATGGTGTTAGTCTGTCCAAGGGGACGCTGGACGGACATCTCACCTACATAATAGGAAACCCTAATTAGTGGCACTCTGACAGAAAAATAGGACAACACTGGCGTGGCACAGAGGAAGCTGTGAGTGACCCACATATCCTAAATGTGCTTTTTGTTTTTAGGAAGAGAGAGCATAACCATGTATGTTCAATAAATTCTCATTTTCTGATTTGGGGGAGGAAGCTGCCGAGGAAAATGGCTTTGTGGCACAGGGTCATCAGTGTCTCCAAGCACAATGAAACCAGCCATAACCCATCATTATGCAGCATCACTGCAAGCCCTTTAATGACCTTGTTGACATCTGCTCCAGTTGATTAACACATTGAACCTATGGCCGCTAATTGTGACTTACAACTTATAAGCCCACAATGAAAGTTCAGTGAAAATACACAAAAATCTCTCTGGGGAAACTCGATGCTGTTGAGACTAAGGCAACAAACAAAATGATTAAAACCTGGATGCCGCTGGGACATTATTATTTAACATCCATGCAATTCAGTTTGGACCGTAAAGCATTGATTGAAGGTGCCATTAAACCATTTTACTTTATTTCAGAGCTTCGCCGATGCGGTCTCCATTTCTCCATGTGTCCAAAATGTGCATTTATGGGGGTCAGAGCTTTCATGGTGGCACACGCATTCTCAGTTTGGGCGGGGGAGAGGATGCATCTGTCTGACTTTACAGATGCCAACTTTTGCACAGACAGTGGCACACACATCTTCCAAGCCAGATTTGTGCATTCATAAAATTTGTTAATGAAGCCCTGGGCCTCAGCCTCCATGCTTGCTGCAAAAATGTGGGTAGGGTAAGTAAGAAACGCAATGCTCTGGCAAAAAATTAAATACTTAAGCTACAGTACAGAAAGGCCTTCTCATGCTCTTTTTCGAGTGCAAGCAGAGCTACTGTAGCCCTTTCTTGTCCATTATTTGCAACGGAGATTGAGACCTTTTTAATTTAAGGTTAACTGGCAAGCGCTAATTAGGTCGTTGCGCGGCAATGAGCATGACGCAAGTGCTTTTGTGCATTTTTAGCTCTTTCGCTCTCTGTAGCCTACCATTCATTTTCACAGCGGGAGTCAGAGAAACACATTGCACATGAGAAGGATGTGACAAATCATCAAGGCCATCCTCTACCTCACACTCTGCTTTACTTGATGTAAGACTAACAAGGATCATTCTTCAGATCATGGCTGATATAGAAATAATGAGTTATTAGTGTTATATACATGGTTAGATATTAGGTTTCTCAATTGAGAAAGTCACACATAACCAAAATTGACCAAATGCCACTGGTTTGCAAGGTAAAATCCCAATCCAGTTTACTTAACTTAAAATTTTACGACGCTTTAGCACCATCTAGTGGCTGCTACATCCACATCTGTATACAGACTCGAGAGGCTGGGAGTTATAAGCTAAATGATATTTCTTTTATATTTATTTATGTTGTGATGATTTTTCACTGCAATACAAAATGTCATGTTAAAGTTAGGTTAGAAATAACGAAAGGAGCTACAGGGACTATCAGGTCAAGCAGCAGCCATAGGAAATAAGGCAAATATGTATTTTAGGCTACATGTACGCCACAAGTAGGGGATTTTCTCCAAAAGAACACCAAGTAGCCGGACCAGCTTAGCTAGCCGGCATTGATCATCAACACTTGCTGCTGTGTTGTGCTCATTTGCACATTTGAGCAAGTAAATTATTCCATCATTGCACCTTTAACCTTTAAAAGACTTTTTTTTCAGTCTTTCATAGGACCTCATTTGAAGGAGGCAGTGAGTTTTAAATGCCATCACACTGTTGATAATTAAAAAAGAAAAAAAAAAAAAGATGAAAAAAAAAATGATCTCCATCACATGCCAGTGAAAGTGATGCTCAGGTTACACCAGGGGAGTCTGGGTACGGATGCACAGCTTGGCCTGATTCAGCTGGCAGGGATTAGCAGCTCCTCCTTGCTGGACTTATAAATCAATAATTTGCTTGCAAGCCATACTTATCGTTTTCCCAACTGTTCATAGGGGTTACATGAGGGGACCCATGACAGATGATCAAATTAGACGAGATGAATAGACAGTCCACCATGCTCAGATATTTTTATTAGTGCTCTTTGTAACAGTATAACTCAGTGAGATGCAAACACACAGCCCTCTAATGATATTGTGAATGCATTCTCCTCCATGGTAAGTGAAACATTTCCTCTCACTCCACCTGTAATTTTTCATGTACCTGTCAAGTTCAATATCCTCCCTTTCCATGAAAACATATTCCTGGCCGTCTATGCCGCCCGCCTCGGTTCAATTTAACAAGGTAATAGGTCTCTAGTGATTTGACCATGGAGGGTGGGGGAGCTTTCAATGAGAGGCTATTGAGTAAGCAGCATTACTCAGTGGTTAAAAAGCCTTAAGTGGGTTGATCACCTCTGAAAAAAAAAACACAAATCACCTCTGTTGTTTAGATAGGACTTTCAGATTGAAGTAAGGTCACAATTGCATGGGAATGTAGACTCTGGTAATGAGTCAGGTGTAAAGTGTCGCTTTTTTTTGTTTTGCTTTAATTTTCTCAACAATTACTACTCCAAGTCACTGACTTTACTCGGCGTCTGCGAGTGCTCTCTGGAGAATCCATTAGCGTCGACAATCATGGGCCAGAAACCTGGTAAACCGGCACGTGAAGCAGGCTAGAGGCTAAAAAAACGAGTCGAGAGTTGCAACGGCATAAAATTAACCAAATGAACTGAGATTCAACCCGTGCCATTGTGTTTTTTTTATGACGATGTACGACACCAGCTGTTTAAATTCCCCTTTATATTCTCCTTTGTACATAAAACACAAGCTCAACTGAAGATATGAGGCACGAGCGAGCGAAGAACTCAACACACTACAAAGGGATGAAAGGGGAACTCGTGTGCTGACGGCCTGTGGCTTGTTATTGAAACTGTGCCGCCGGCAGAAAGCTCCATGCACACATATGGTTGGGAGGAAATGGGTGTTGTTTTGTGTATACATATGTGTGTGTGCGTGTGTGTCTTGGAGGTTGGTTAGACACACTGCAGTGTCTTCGTCAGTCAGTTTACCCCGTCACCCTGAATTCTGACACATCGGCCCAGAAAGGAAAAATCTAAAAAAAGATTTCATATGTCGTGTCTGAGATCATGATTGACAGTATTGTCTGCCATTGTTTAGTTTGATTCTAAAAAAATAAAAAAAAAAAAAACCAACAACACAGTATATCAGCGCAATTCTTGGATGCTGTCAATCATATTCCTTTTCACAGCAACTGTCGTGTTCCTTTACATTTTTTTAAAAGTCTCTCAACAAGTGGGTGCAGGTCTCGTCTATATGTGAGACAGCATGACTAAGCGCAGGAGCGAACGCGCATTTCTTTGGTTATATGTGTGAGAGAGAAAAAGTGTGTGTGTGTGTGTGTGTGTGTGTGTGTTTCAAGTTTAAAGAAACAGTTCAACTAAAATAGAAAACCTGTATTTTCCCGGTTATTACCCCGACTGTAATCTAAATAGATTCTGTGTGATTTGGTGGGGTTTCCAGTCTTGATCGCAATACAGTGTGGTTGGATGGGCATTATTTTGTGAATACAACAAAAACAGTTTTCCAAAAGAATGACGTGGACACCCGGCATAATCCGTTTTGATGGGAGCTATTTCTTGCCAAGAACACCGGCAAAATATATCTATCTGTCCCCAAACCCTTTGAAATACAGGTCAATTTAGCCTGGAAACCCTGCCAAATCACATAGAAATTACCTGGATTGTACTAAGGATAAATGGGAAAGTATTCTTTTTTGTGTGTGTTTGGATGAGCTGTTCCTTTAAGTGAGAAAGGAATACATGCCAGCTCTGTTTTTACTTTTTTTCCCCATTATTCTTTCAAATACTTGGCGTCAGCTTAATTTGCCAAGGTCACCTTACATCCGGCTGCCAGAAAAGCCATGTCAGAGTTATTCAGCAGAGCTCTGACAACCACAGCAACCATGATGCAGCAGCTGTCCACATTGTTTGACTCGGGAAAAGAAAAGATAACATCTCTGCATGTCACACGCATCTCTGATCCTCGCTGTTGATTGAAATCTGTATCCTGTCACTCCGCATGTTTGTGTGCAAGCGTGTGTGTGCGTCTCGGTGCATGTGAGCTCTTCTTTAAGGCTGATAGTACGCTGTGTCAATCTGCCCCGGCGCTCTGTATCAGACTATAAAGACACCACACGGTGCTGACGGAGCTCAAACCTTTTAGCTGACTCGATGTTTCTCAGCCAGACCCACTTTGCCAAATGCCAGACAGATGTATCCTCGCCCCCGCCCAATTTGTTAGCACCTGACCAAGGCAAAACAGCAGTTGGACACATAAAAATGAAAGAGCCATAACACCGGGAGCGATGGGTGTAACTTATTCCTCAAGTGATGCTTCATACCGTTGGAGCCGCTCAAATGTCAGGCAAGATGAATCCGGTGAACCTCGAGAAGTTAAAACATTTCGACCTGCTCTTATATACAGCTCCTTCGCAGCAAAGCGCAGCATTTCCTCGGTTCAGTGTCTCGTCCGCGGCCATAACCTTTGAAGAGTTTTGCTGTAAAATGAGATATCCACCAAATGACTGAAATAGATTGTCAAGTGTCAAGTGGAAACCCCTGTATCTCCAATTTTTCAGTGATGTTTTAACTTTATTTGAGGATTTAGCTGCTCCTTTATGGAATAAGAAAGTTCTCCAACCCGTTGGGCCTGTGAAACCTTTTCAAAACTAGATAAAATGGAAAAAAAAAAACACAATGATGAAGCTAAAAAGAAGACAGCAGAATGGAAGTTGTCATGAAAACACTAAGACTAGTTTCATGTTTTGCCTTAAAATGATGAAATGACCCAGAATTTGAGTTCATGAAATCCTTTTAAAATTATTTAAATGTGATGCAAATAAAAAAAAAAAAAAAAAAAATAGACTGCAGAAAAGCTGACGTGCTGGAGGTATGAGGTTTCCATCTGACAGTGACATAAAATATAATGACCAGTGAGTGACATGCTGCTGTAGCTGTTGCTGTGTGGTGCATTTTTATAAACATTACCGGCATTATTTTGCATACCCAGACAAATTAACCCACATTTAGAGGATAATTCTGGTATTTTTTTCATCCTGGGCCCATTTTTTTCCACATTTTGGGGTCCAAATGACTGACAGGGACACAACTTTTTGGAACCGGTCCAGTATTTAACCAGAACGCATCGCCGCACATCACATTAAAAGTTCTTGTTTTTTCAGCTTGTTATTGTGAAAGGATCCCTATAGAGACGGCCATGTGTCTGCCACCTTAACCTGATTCTAGTTCAAAGAAAAGTCTCGCTCCGAAGTGCTGCATGAGGTGACTCGTTGAAAAAGGAAGCAAAAGGTGGAAAAACAGGGCCCAGGCTGAAAAACACTGGACTTAACCTTTAAATGTATGGATTCTAGTCATTTCAGTGTAATTTTGTCGCTATTATGTTGTACATGAAGAAGAAAAAGAAACAGAACAAACAGAGGAAGAAGAAGAAGAAGAAGATTTTTAGTTTGAAGTTCCCAGACTGGATTTTTTTTTTTTGCAAAAACTTACAAAATCTTTGTAGCAGACACATAAGTAATGCATTAAAAGCAGTGGAAGTGGAAATGATTAAATATGTATGCGAATAGGCGCTCACCGGGGATCCATAACACGGCGTCAATGGTGGTTATCACCACATAATTTACAGCGATCCAGCGAGAGAAAATAGACAATAAAATGAATAGCTGTCTCCTGTAAACTTTATTTTGTTATGTTGAGCGTCAACCAACAGATCATAAAACGACCCAACAGCTCCTCTCTGTCTGTGAAACAAATGGTAACAGCAAAAAAAAAAACAGACACAAACAGTTTACACGAGCGGTAAAAAAGCAGCAAAAAAATTGTCATCTGTTTACCTCTCGATATATAAATATGAGTAAAAAGGGGGAAAAAATGATGATTATGAGGCGGCGGGGCTTTTAAATGAGGTCCCGCTGGCTGCTCGGCGGCCTGCGGTTG
The DNA here is from genome assembly GCA_900302555.1 of Myripristis jacobus. Lineage (NCBI taxonomy): Eukaryota > Metazoa > Chordata > Actinopteri > Holocentriformes > Holocentridae > Myripristis > Myripristis jacobus. Next base: position 10,179 of record OMLB01036328.1, on the reverse strand, counting down.
GTCTCCGCTCTCGGCTCTAATCTTGGGGATCGGTGTGGCCCTAATGTGAAAAAACAGGCAATCAATAAGCGACTGTCGTTTTCATCTCTTCTCCTCCTCGTTCTCATCTCTCTCTCTCGCGCCCCCCATCCCTCTCTCTTAGCGGCCTATTTGTTGACTTGATGTGAATCATGTCTGCCTCGTGATTGATGACAGCGAACGGAGGCCAGATTAACAGCGGAGAGGGCCAGGAGCCCCCCGCTCGCTGGGAATTGAGATTTAAAAATTAAACTTCTCCAGCACTGTAAACACAATATTCCTCACCCCCTCCCGTGGCTTTTTGCACCTCCTGCCCTTAAATGCTTTCCCCCCTCTTGCTCTCTCCCTCTCTCTTTTCTTATTTTCGAGTTGAAAAAATCAATCGGGGAAAATAACAGCTTTGAATATTCCCATTAGTACCATAAGAAAGGACTAAATGGTGCTGGTAACCTTTTCCTATTGCAGCACATTGTTCAATAAATAGGTGGCCAAGTGCGTTTATCCATTGGGACAGTGAGCATAATCGGAGCTCTATCGGAAAGTATTTTCACACATATGATTACTCGCGTGCCCTCAGAGGATGGGGATGACGAGCCCCGAGGTGAGGCAGAAGTGATCGACTTGACATGGCAGTGTTTGGACAGAACAGGCGGGCGCCGCGCGACCTGCCGGACCGGCTTCGCCTAACGCCGTCACACAGGCGGCGGCGCGGCTCGTTGCACAAAAGTGAAAATCACCGGGAGGGACGAGCTCCCTTTGTCCGCGCGACTCGGAAGATGCCGCCGGCTCGTACTCGCCGCCCTGAAGAGTGCGGCAGAAATAGCCTCTTTATCTGAAACGGCGTGTCACTCCGCAATTTGGAGAGAGTGACACTTTATGCATACAAATAAGGAAGCCCCCGCTATGTGATGCTGTTTCCATCGCTGTCCGTCTGTCTTAAGCTGTTTTAACATTCATGGCTGCTATCTTTGACCTCCCATTTCCGACGATGAGATCAGCTGTATTTTTAAAGCACTGACTCATGAATTTCAGTGTTGTTTTTTTGTTGGGTTTTTTTCCCCTGACAGTGGAGATGCTATTTTGGAATGAAACCCATCAAACAGGCCAAGTGCGTAAAGGCGGTGTTTCCTACACCATTTGATGTCAGAGAGACGGCAAGGCGTCTTAAGTGTTTAACGGCGGGATAAAGCGGGAGATGGCATCCCACCGGCGGGCATCGTTACCTATTCCAGACGGCAGAATCTCCAAACATCAACATCTGCTCTTGTCTGTTGGAGAAGTGCGTAACAGTGGGTGCGCTTTACACTGCGGGATGAGATGGGAGGAGCAAATTACTTTCCGTGAGCCGGGGGGCATCATGTTTATGCACTAGGGTCACAGAGGTGGAAAGAGCTGAAAGTGCTGCCTCCTCAGTTGGAGCAGGCTTCTCAAGCAGAAGTAGTACGACAACA
>OMLB01036319.1:0-10016 GCA_900302555.1 Myripristis jacobus | reverse complement strand
TCACCATTTGCTTCCTCTGCTCTGCTACAGTTCTGCTACTGTAGTCTGAGCTGTTTTGTACCTGTCTTTGCTGTCGTCCCGGACCCAAAGCTCCAGTGGTGCGTGTGTGTGTGGTCCCTCCCTCCAGCTGCAGTGGACATAGGACTGGTAGTTGTTGTGGCACTTCAGGGACGCCAGCACTGGGGATACTGGGTAAAGGGGAGGATGGTTTGTTGTTCTTAACCCTAGAATACATAATGGGGCTTTTTAGGCCCCTCATGTGATTTGTGTTCATTTATCTCCTCAATAAATACATCCCATCGCTTGATATTTCATCAATTCCTCAACAATGTTGCTCTGAACCACCACCATTTTGAATTTTGCAATTACCTTGTTAAGTTTTTGAAAACAAAATTGTTTTGGTATTTCTACCCCAAGTTCTGATAACAGTGGACTAAAAACTCCCCTGTTAATTTTCCACGGGAATTCCACTGGAAAGCACTGTACACTCTCAACGTTCAAAAGCCTTCTTCATGAAAAGGTGAAGTCCTGCTTTTTCATATTATACTTTTGTTAACATAAGAGTTTAAAGTTTAAAGCTAACTAGCTGGCAATATATTGATATTTACTAGCTAATGGCATCACAGTTAATGCTCTTTTTCCAAAATAAACAAATGGGTAAAAGGGAAATATATTACAAATATATACCATTACTAGTGTATATGCTACAATGGTGAATTAGGGCCACTGTAGGAAGAAGAAATTATGGGGTTAATATTGAGAGTATTCAGGGATTGATAAGACTGAAATAATTCAAGGTGAAGCAACAAGGACATTTTTGTTGTTTTTGCCCTGAGTTGGTTGTTTTTTATGGACAAAAGTGTTTTAAAAGTATTAAATACATATAGTAGAGGCGTTGTTATTGGTAAAACATACAGTAAAACATAATTTGAAATCACATTATATACAGTCTGTGGAAGGAAATGCAACTGGAGTGTATATTTTTTTCAGTTTGGACTTTAAGGGTTAACAGCAAATGTGTTGAGAATGTAAGAGAATTTAAGAGGGACCGGGCTGTTAGGCCACACACAAACAATTACCTTTAATTTGCTTATAGCTCCTTGGGAACTGTACCAAAGGATGTCACTTAACCTCTAATGTAGCAGCAAAAGTACATTAAAAAAGATAGAGACATAGCTTCTAAGGCAAAGAACTTTACTGGTTTATTGTCAATATATATAAATGTACAGTGATTCAATAAAAAAGTTAAAAATGTACAATAGCACATAAGCATGCTCTGTTTTCATTTGATTTGCCAGTAATTTTACCTGTTTTCTGTCAGCTTCGGAAAGCATTTCTTTTGGAAACACAAAACCGCACAGATAAAAACAACCCTGACGTGATCGAGACGGATCATATCTGCTGATCCAAATTACAGTCTGTATTATTTAATAGAAACACTTTCACAGGATTACAGTGCATCCCATTCCGAGCCACCCTGGTGTGTTTTGTGTTGAGCGAATGCTCGGGAGACTTACCGTTCTGTGAGCTGATCTCATGGATCATGCAGCTGTCTGGAGCGGAGCAGAGAGCCAGAAGAGAGAGCGCCGTGCCAAACACAACCCAGCGGAGACGCATTGTTCCTGCGTAAAGTTCGGGCTCCAAGCCCCTGATTGGGGTTAATCTCAGGATCTCACCATGTGCGTGTGTTCACATCATCAAGACAACTGTATTTAAAATGGAGATAGAAACATAAAGAGAAAAACAGAGAGAGAGGGAGATAGATAGATAGAGAGAGAGAGAGAGAGAGAGAGAGAGAGAGGCAGAGTTTACTAGAAATAATGAAAAAGTGAGTCATTGCCACAGTACAGCATTTGCTTCCTTTCTTGACAGTCTGTAGGCTGTGGGATTTCACCACACATCCGTCTGCTTCTCTTATCTCTCTCTCACACTTGATAGCCATTCTTTTGAAATAAAATAAAGTGACCTTTATTCAATCTCCTTACTAATAAGCTCAAAGGACAAGGCAGTGTCATGTTGGCTAGTTTGAGACAGCTTTTAGAGACTCTGAGATCTAAAGAGCGGCCATACAAACACATTATATGAAACTGAAAGCTATTAAAATGCATTCATCTATTTAAAGAAAGGGGGAAAACCAAGTGTATAATCAAGCTCTAGAAAATAGCAGGAATAAAGAAAAAGAGGTGCAATAACTTTCATTGCAGACGCTTCTAGCTTCTGTGTAGCTGTTTGTGGAAACCCCCATCCAGAAGAACAGGAGGGTGACACACGATCCCACAAATTTCATGACCTTTTATCATTTGCTTTCAAGTGTAGAACAGGTATGTAAGCACAGGGTTTGAAAGAGTTGATGATCTGAGAATCAAAGTCAACATACGTGCAGGTGAACTGAAATCAGACACCAGCAGTGGAAAAAGTGCTGTCAAGAAATATGTAACCACTTCTGAGAATAGAGGTGATTAAAAAGGGTTCGGGTGTAGTTCAAGTCACAAGCCCTAAAAAACAGCACAGTATGACTTGAGAGCTGTCTGACTGCAGCTCCTAGACACAAAGCATGCCTTTTTACTGCTATTACACACACACACACACACACACACGCACATACACTTACACTCAAACTCATTCTTTTTTTTATTTAAAAGCACCAAAAACCCAGAATTGCAGTCAGTCTACATATTAAAATCTCAGACCAATGAAACAATATTCTGTGAGTATAGTATAACATTGAATTGACCATGTATGGATATGGAGGCACTGAAGTGACAGCAGAACAGCAGAAAGAAAGAAAGAAAGAAAGAAAGAAGTTAACAAATGAATGAATGCATAAATAAATAAATGCAGTTAATTAGCTTGAAAACAAAAAACAACAAAATCAAAAACCACTGAAAATTGAAAAAAAAAATTGAAAGAACATAATAGTTTATAGCAAATTTCAGATGTAGGTTATTCTTGGAGGAGACTTGAGGCAGATTTACCATGGGGACTTGAAGTATATATGATTTATGAGCTACTGATTATATGCTGAAAAATAAATAAACAAACAAACAAACAATAGTTTTTCAGTGCCAACAGAACCAGCAGATGGTACGCAGATCATCAGAGAGTGTCACTGTGTCACAGAGATTTGCTTCTTTTTATGTCTTTTGTAACAAGACCAAACAACAACAACTCAACACTGAACGAAACAGTAGGAGCAACAACATATCAAAATTTTAATATGTTGGATTTAACCATCAACTATTTTTATGTGACATTCTTGAGCAGTAAAAGGAAATCTAATATTGACACTACCTTCACGCCGAGTCAAGTCTCCACCACTGATCAGCCGTCCACAAAATCACACGTAACAAACGCCTGGTGCCGCCTGTGATGATTAACTACCTTATCTCATAAAGACGGCTTTCCTTTGTTGCCAAGGTGCAATGTTGTCTGTCTGTCTGTCTGTCTGTCTATTACTCCCACCTACACAGCACAGCGCTCCGTGGGAGTTTCCAGTATGACAATTTCACCTTCCCCCTTTCTGTCCACAGTAAAAGTAAAATGCAATGTTTTTTGCACTGTCAGCTGATTTTACTCACAGGCTCTTTTTTAACCTCCAGTATATCACAGTTTTTCTTGTGTGACTTGTCAACCTACTCAGTTTTCTGTTCTTTTTCCCCCCGTAGCCTCTCCAGTTGACAGGAATTAAATGAATGCCAAAAATTATTTTAGAGTTTTAGATTAGCCAGTACAGCCTCCTGCAAAATTTTTCAATTTTCAAATTTCAAAAAGACGCTAAAAAAAAGGTAGTTTTGCAGAGGCTTCAAAATCCATTGTGCAGGCTTGTTGGATAAAAGTAGACAGCAGAGGAGAGGTGTGGGATGGCCAACATTTGGCCATGAAGACCTTTAGGCGAGATCTGACTGTGCAGAGGAGAATAGATTTTCCATTAATCGAGGTGCAAGACGGCTTGCACCACTAAACATCGTGGGACATCGGTCATGAGACCAAGACACCATATAGCATTTGTACTTATTTTCTACAGTTTCCATCATTCTTCATTGCCATGTAAGATACATGTAACCATGCACAGCTACCTGCTATGGTTGTTTTTGTAATGAGGGGAAAAAAACATTCTTTTTGCATCTTTGCAAACCCAACAGTAGGAGCTTCCAGTACATCCCATGGATCTGATGAGGACATGAACGCAGCATAAGGGACCCTGCTGTGTTCTCTGACCCGTAAATGAACAAGACTAGCCTCCACCAAAAAAAAACAAAAACAAAAACAAAAAAAAGCATGCAACCTTTACCAGTCATGCAAATAAGTGTTCCTTTTTGAAAGTTTTGTTTCATTTGTTTCTGCGTATTTATTATCGTCAACATGACCACAAAGGTCCTGTAACCTTAACTTTAACCGTACTTAACTTTAAAGAAAGTATTTTTGTGCCCAACCGTAACCAAACTGCAACCATTTTGAGGCATTCACACCATGGCTTGTGGCGTATCTCCTATATAGCAAATTATTCGTATTAAATACAAATAGTTTAAACAGTTGAGGCGTTGATATTGGTAAAACATACAGTAAAAAACATTTGAAATCACATTATATGCAATCCCTAGAGGGAAATGCAACAGAATACATCCTGCCACCGGTAGGTGGTGCTGATTTAGGATACGCTCCTGTAGGTCGTATTACAGGTTAGGAACAAATGACCTACATGGTTTTATGTGCTGGATGAATTGCTGACATTAACTGATAATCTGATTTGTCTTGTTGCAGTCCATACAAATAATCTGGCTCTATAATTCAGATAAATAAAAATGTTAAGAATGACTTTTTGGCCCAAATATGAAGTTCCTCAAGAACTTCATCTGTCCTGCATTCGTGCTGCAGGCACCATCCCTGTCGATTAGGTCTCAAAAAAGTGCACTGTAGGACAACTGATGCGGTGTGTACGTGCACAGGAAATGCCAAGTGCAACCAAAGTCAAGGTTGACTGGCCATTTGTCTGACTAACACCGGTTGCCATGACATTCAATAGCAGCACATGTAGGAAAAAGCAGTGTCAGTACAATACCACGAAATCCAAAACTATGGTGTTGATTCAAGCTGTCAGTCTACCAGATATTATTGATGTAGCAGAACTGCAGATTCATGTACTTACACTGTGCTCTCCCAGGCCCATTGCAGAGGTCAAAACAAAGTAAGAAATAAAAATAGGCAATTAGAAGTTTATTCCCAATGCCTGAGACCTTCTACACCAAAGATTTTTATTCCTAGGCCTCACTGATGAGGCTGTTTTCTGCTGCACGCTGCTTTAGATGGTATTTCGTTGGAGAGGCCCCCCAGAAACACATTCAAACACACAAATACACACCAACATGCAGCAACTACAGCAGTTCTAGCGGTACTCAGGATGTCAAAGCTGAATATCATTATCAGTGGTTAATCACCCACATCCTTTGAGATAGCAATCTGATTGTACACCTCCCCCCTTATTTAGCTTGGCCAAGAACAAGAAGTGCGGAAATTTGGCCCTCGTCGTGGCCTTGAACTTGAGTTTAGGCCTGGACGGTATTCAGTCCTCTCCATTTCCTGTACTACTACAGGAAAAATCCACCCTCAAATACTCCCGCAACTTTATCATCAATCAGTAATGTTGACGGCATGCCAAGAGTGCTTTTGTGATGAAGCGTTGTAAATTACTCCTTGGTGTACACCCGCTTTCCCTCAACCTGCACTTCTACATACTTCAGTTATTGATTTCCTGAGTTTCCCCAAATGACTTTTACACCCCTAACCATGCAGAACAGGCATGAATTTGTTGCTTTACATGAAAGTGTGCATACCGGAATGCAAATACCGTGAAGGTGTGCTCATTCAGTTGTAGATGATATGTGTGGGTGAAAACACTAATAGTGATAGCAATAGCACGGCACATGTAGGAGGAAGACTGTGTTCCATTTGAGAAAAAAAGTGAGAGTGTGGAGAGGATATCTGTGGGTGCATCACTGAGTCAAAACACAACATTTCTTGTGGCAGCATTACTACTTTCTGTTAAAGTTATTGAGGAAATTGGTAGCTCTACCCCTTCTAGGATGGATTTCTCTCTTGATGATTTTGAATGTGTGTGTGCAAATAACAGCTCTGGACAGAAGTACTTTATTTTAATCCTGGGACACTAATCTTTTTCTGCTTTCAAATCCCATTGTGAGCTGGAATCGTGATGATCACATCACGTACAGCTTTCACAAGTTATAGCTTTGGCAAATTATCTGTGGGAATAACAAGAAAATAGCCTCATAAATGCAAGGTACACTGCCAGTAGCTGTTTTTCAAATGTGTTAAAATAATTTCAAGTGGATTTTGAAGGACCATACCAATTCACACTTTTGCTTTTTCCCCTCCCAAAGTAAGCATTCATGTTTTAGAACTGCGACAAGGCTTTTCCTCCCTTTTATCCAGCCGTTGGTTTCCATTCATCCTACAATGATATCAAAATTAATTGATTGATTGATTGATTGATTGATTGATTCAATTTTCAAAATTTCTCCAGTTTTCCATCACTGTAGTAAAGTCGTCCACCTCAGTTTTCCTAAAAGCAGCAGCACTGTTGTGTTTTGATGGCCTGAAACAGGGCGGAGTGAAACCCTCCGCCAGAAAATAGTCCCCACAGGGAGGCATTTGCTTTACACAGCCAGTTATCAGTTTTGTAGCTTATGAGTGGCAATGATTTTGAAGCTGCATAAGCAGACCATTATAAGGTGGATGTTTCAACCAAAAATTGATGTTTAAAAGTTAATTTGATTATATGTTGTAAACTCTTTGGTATGCACACATGGTTTGCAAAAAGGTTTGTTACAATGTAAAATGTGGGTAAATTGCTCTAAAGGTATTGTATTATTATTATTATCATTATTATTATCTTTTTCTTTGTGTGTGATTGTTTTTTGTCCTTACCTTATGTTTAATTTTGTTTTATTATTTTATTTATATGTGTTGTCATGTTCTTTCTGATAATCTGAATCAATACATTTTCAAAAAAAAAAAAAGAAAAGGAAAAAAAAAACTGTAATAACATTCAAAATCACTTGTATGGTCCGTTAAACAACTGTATTTTTGGCTCTCCGGACATATTATGAAATAAAATATCATATCTCCAAAAGAAAGAAAAGGGTGCTTACTGTTCTAATTGTATTTTCTTGCAACAGCCCATGTTGTGGAAGCATTTTGTTTAAAAATTAACCACGAGTACTGAGGGTCTCTGCGTCTTGCTTAAGGACGCCATGACAGGACTCTGAATCTCTGAATATGTCAAGGCAAGTCATCAGGCGGGTCTGACTTGTCCGAGTCTTGCTGCAACGCCTCTATGACTAATGTCAAGAGACAGAGCAGAGGAGCAGTAAGCAATCGAAGAAAGATTTAGAAAAAAGAGTGCTTGAGGAAAAATGTAAAGGACGTTTTCAGCCCAAGCATGGATACCCAGAAATTAGGAGTCATGGCATCAGACCTGTGCTGTATCTTTGCTTTCCATGCTTGTATTGTTAGATGTTCGTTTTTAGATTCCCTCGGGAATTTATTGGGAATCCCCAGCAGTCATTTGCTATTGAGTTTATTATTTATTCTTTCAGATCAGGAAGTTACTGAACACTTCACTGAAGCGTCCACCGAGACCCTTTGAGAATCAACGTCATTATACATGCTGCTTGATATTTAAGCGAGACAAATGACCCTCTTTTTTGTTCTGGGTGGCTCTCTGACTTCCTGTTTATCACTATCTCAACCCTTAAGACCAGGCACGATTGATGGTGTGAAGATCCAGCGCAGCCAGTTCTTCACTTCTGTTTTGCACGCATTTGCATGCAACCTTGAATGCAAAAAAAAAAAAAAGGATAAACTTGATTTATTGTGTATTGTGAAATAAAACGTGATATCTCCAAAAGAAAAAAAAAGGTAATTATTGTGTCGTTGTTGTACTAATTGAACTTTCTCATGAATGCCATGTGGTAATGCATTTTAAAGAAGTGACAAAGGGGTGTTGGCTTGATTCTGACTCAGTCTTTTTGCAAGATTTGGACATGAATAAACCGTATGAGTCAAAGCAGACCTCAGCGTGCTCATCATTTGCGCAGGGAGTTCTGTCAGTTAATATGAAAGCAGTGAAGTGTCTCCTGCTCCTTGCTTTAATGATACGTAAAGGGGTTAGCCCTCCATGTAACTGGACAGAACGTATTGACCAGTGAGCTCTAATGGTTCCTGGTACATTGAGAGGTTTGAAGATTCTCAGAATGAGGAACCCGCCAGTGGGCCTGCTGATTGTATCATCCTGAGGTTTTTTTGGTTGGTGTCCGTGTCACTGAGGGCAGTAAGCTGCAACATGGCTTTTTAATCATGAACTCACAAGTCCTTGTTCTTAAGAAATACCCCAGAAACATGATCTGTTCTTGGCAAATAATGAAGAACACACCCAGACATCAAAGAAAGCTCCTTATAGAAATTTATCCAAAATTAGTCTTTTGCTCATTGAACTAAAATGAAAGAATGAACATCTTACCAAGATCATAATTTCCCCTCCAGTCACTTCTTATAACAGTACCATGTCCTACATTTAAAACATTAGATAATATTATATCAAAATTCTTATGGCAAAACACAAAAAAGCCAGAATGAAATACAAGAAAATTATATTTTGAAACATACATTTTGGGATGAAACATTTTGAAAATATTGGCAAAATATTCAAAAAGAGATTAGCCTGTTTCTGGACATTAATCTGCCTTTACATGCAGCCTATATACTGTATAATATTTTAGGCTTATTTCCTGAACATTTGGATAAAAACCCGATTCACCCACTGTCTTGCTTTTAGTTGGAACAAATTATGCAGTCTCTTGGTTGAAACCGCAACCCCAAACTGTGATGCAATGGGTAGACATGGTTAAAAATGTGTACGTCACGGAACAAATACCAGCTAAACTCCGGCTGAAAATGGAGGCTTCGGCAGGAAGATGGACGGCAGTCATATAGACTATATGTCAGAGATACGTAGCTGAAATGAAACGCTCTCTTTCATTTAAAGACCTTTCTTATAGTTGATGCATTGTCTCTGATTGCACTTCATATAACACTGAAAAATTCAAGTACAAACATCATGACATGTCCTGGTTACATGTTTCTGAAAAAGTAAAAAAGAAAGAAAGAAAAAGAAAGAAAAGAAGAGTCAGCAGTGGTGGATAGGGGGAGCTGTATTGTATTAATTTTGTCCTACATGTACATGCTGCAGTGAACACATTCCCACTGTAAATTGGGATGCTAGACACATAAATATATATAGCACATGCTACGATTCCACAGTTTAACCCTTAGATGCATACGTGGGGTCAAAAATTCCCCCGGAGGTGTTTTTTTTTTCAATATCTTAGTCATTTTAAATTTTTAGCATTTAATCTTCCATGTATTCCTCAAATAGGTTGTCTTTGACACGAGGCCATTTGGATTTGTATCTAACTGTTATATTTTTTAAGTAATTGCATTTTTTATATCAATACCCCACTCTTCCATATGTGGGGTCAAAAATGACCCCAAGCATTTTCTATGGAATTTCAAGGGTTAACCCCAGGAACCTTTGATTTTTATCAACTGTGAATGTCAGGTATACATCTAGTGTTGATCCACACATCTAATGCCAGCAGTCTCACCACCCTGAAGGTTATTTTTACACAGCAACATACATGTAAGTATTATCATCATGTTCATACCTCAGAATATATATATATATATAATGACCCATGCCTACCAGCCTACATCACTGAAGCAATGGGATGGTGTAGAATAACAAAAGCTGCAGTCCAGCCACAGGAGAGAGGCAGACAGGGCCAGCAGAAGAGAAAGAGGTGTAAGATATGTCCAAGAAACAAAGATCGCAAAGCCAGCAATACTGTAGTTGTTGGAAATGCAGTGACCCTGTGTGCAGCGCTCACAGCCACAAACAAGTAGTTTGTAACAGCTGCTCACAGTGAGAAGAGAGAAGACAC
>OMLB01036314.1:0-12399 GCA_900302555.1 Myripristis jacobus | reverse complement strand
CGTACTGCGTTCAGATGAAATTAAATGGAGGCTAAACCGCTGAGTCATTGCGTTCAGGCCCTTTATTACCTGCTCCGTCACTCAGGCTTTATGGGGTGGGCTGCCAGAAAAAGGGCTGGGGGGGGACGCAGTGGCAGGCAAGCAGCCCTCATTTACAGGAACCCTTCTGGAGGCAATAACACAGCAGTCAGTCAGCCAGCCCCGCAGCTCACCTGCACTCTGGAAAAGTACCCTTTAGTACCCCCCCTCCTCCATTTTTGGCCAAACAGGAGGAAGCCTGCCTCTGCTGCTAATGAGACATCAAGGGGAGCTGGGGAAAATGGGCTTGCTTTGTAAAGCCGGTAAACTAGTCTGTCATGGTGTGTATGTGCATGTGTGTGTGTTTGTGCCCGCGTGCGAGTGTGTGTTTTAAGCCAGAGGCAACTTGAGAAACTATTCGCTTGAAGTCCATTCATTCTGTAAAACCACAAAACATCGTCAGGATATCAACTACAGCTGCCTCACTTCCTCATTTCCCGGTATGGAAGAATTGGCACGAGCTAAACTTTTAGGCATCATTTCCCATTAGCAGCCAGTCACAACCTAACATTGTTATAAGTCGCTGTAGCATCATTTGCACTACAGCTAGCACTCACCTCGCAGGTGACGTAGTTGTTAGCAGTGTGAAAACAGAGTCGTGTGGTGACACTCTTGGCATATTTCAGGTAATGCAAACAGGCAACAAAGTGAGAAACAGGATCTATTTGTGTCGTTCCTCGATTCAAGGTGTTTCTTTGGGCTGAAAGCAACAATGCTCAGACGCCACTGGGACATGTTTCACATCAAACTCTGCCCCGTGCATCACCGTGTTTAGTTTCATCAGCGTTACATGTATTGTTTTGATTGTGTGTCAAGGTCTGCTTATGGTTGACTGACTATGTACAGCACATGCAGTCGCAGAGGGACATTCGTGTTGATGCTACAATAACATGATATGAGTAGCTTATATAAATTACATGATGTATGGCTGTGGTTGGCCTGGACCACTCACTGGCCGAGGAAAGAGGGTTGGTATTGCTGCTGATCAGACGAAATGGACTCCAGCACTGTGTCAGGCTCCAGTTTGTCTCAAATGGTCTGGGCAATCAGAGCATACAGCCAATAAATGGATGCATTCTCCCCTGCCCTGGCTCTGCCTCTCCATCTCCCTCATTACTCTCATTACTCTGCAGCTTGTGGGTTATCTAATGCTCTCCCCATGGCTTACGGTTTGGCTGGGGATTAGACTCATTTTTCCAAGGGCATTTTATAAACAACCCTGTGTGCCTCCCGTTCCCGTGGGCTGAGCTGATGTAGCAGCAGAATTTACGACCTCGGAGGCCTTGTGGCCTCACTCCCATTGCAATACATTATTCAAATTCATTCTCTCTCTCACACAGAGAGCAGGGCAATTATTTGAATATCTGCAGGAGTGCAGCTGGAGAGCCGCGGCTCGTCTTCAGTGGCAAAGATGGTGAAATTGCCTCACTCCGGCGGATCAAGGTTGTAGGCAATGAAACATTATAATTTATGGCACAGTTTGATATTTCAGTGAAGTCATTGATTCCCTCATGTCAGACCTTGGCAAGGACAGCACGAGAATTCACAGAATGCAATTCCAATTCTGCCTCAATGAGGAAAATGTTATTTTTTAGAGCACTAATTGGAGACTTGGCTTGGCTACGGTTGCTGTAAAATGGATTTTCCCCTGAATCAACGGAAAAAGCCCTCAGAAATTCAACATCATGCTCCTACACTGCAAATTATTTGTGAGGCTTCAGCGCAGGGGCTAGGAAAGTACAAGTTTGCACCGAAAATAATATTTGTGTACGAGCTGCAGAGTAGGAAAAAAAAAAATACTATAGATGCTCAGTATCTTCAGCAGCAGGTACGTTTTTGGAGCTGTCCCACTTTAAACAGTGAACAGAATGCAGTGTCCTCATTCCTCATATAGACAAGCTCTTCTCTGTCACACACCTACATCATGATGTAAGTGTTGTTAATAACGCCGCAACAACACATGTGTTTCTATCATTCACAGATTCCATTACAATTGCTCATGGAGACAGACTATAAGTCACACTGGGTAACACCTTCTGCTGCATGAAGTCTGACTAATACTGTGGTTATGAGCAGAGGGGGAGGTTGCATGGTAGCCTTTTTAAAATTAAATTCCCTCTAATTTACAGTCAGCTCAGTCAGACAGCGATGTTATTCTCATACTTTACCCCTTTCAACTTTGCCGGTGCATTTACAGTTTTTAATTCTTTTTTTTTCCCCTTACAGTTTGGTTGCGTTACACCTAGATTGAACAGTTCTTTTGTTCTTGTGAGTGTGTGAGGGCAAAAATCGAATAAACACAGAGCTTGAAAACTGTTGTCTTCCTGTTGTTGTGAGTAAATACAAGATCACAAATGTAGATTGACAGAAGTGGGAAAGGAAAGGCACTGAAATAGGTCAAAAGGCGAGAGGGGGTGATGTCAAAAAATAGTTTGTAACACTCGAACACTGTGTCTTCTTGATTCTCTTTTTTTTCTTTTTCTTTTTTTTTTTGTATTGTGTCGGCACCGTGACAAAGGAGATGTGACTAGAATAGTAATCTTTTGAGTGCAGATTCTTCCCTCGGTTACAAAACGGAGCCTAATTATCTTTTCATGCTGTCCTATTCATATCACACCTGTCAGACAGTATCCAGTACACATCGGGTTCAAGGGTCAAATTTAGCACAGGAAGTGATATACTGTCTTGCTTTCAAGGTCTTTTTTTTCAGTGAGCTCTGACATTCCTTTGTGTGTGTGTGTGTCTGTCTGTCTGTCTGTGTGTTGGAAGCGGGGATAAAGTGTCCAGGAGCACATCTGCCTTACAAAACCTCATGTGGCTGTATCCAGTTCCAGACACTGATACCATGAAAGCAATCATGGAGATAACAAAACCTCATTCAAACACTAAAAGCAGGGCAAGGACAGGTAAAAGCCTGTTCGACGTCTTTCCCACAAGTGCACTTTTTAGACCCCTTTGGGTGTGCCTTTGGTGCAAACTGATGAAAAACACTATGATGCAACTTTAGTCTTTATTCATGACAGTACATGGTGGGAGGGTTTAGCTGCGAATGCCTGCGGCTTCGTAAATAAATCATCTAAACTCACCGAAGAGAAAAGCTCCAACAATAAAAGATTTCTCTTCCCCGGTGGGTGAGTCACCGTTCAAAGTAAAAAGAGGCCCATATTCTCTGGCATCGAGCTTGCAGGCATCAATTTCACCAGTGTGAAAAGCCAGCTGACAATAGGGCTAATTGATGATGATTATCCAGCAGAAAAGGAGGAAGCCTTGTGACGTGACTCATCAAGGCCATCTGTGTGAGTGTACCATATTTTCACAACCCAGCCTGCAAGAGGGGAATAATTTCCTCTCTGGCACAAAGCCCCAGAAAACATTATATTACAGCAACTGGCTATGCTTCTGCCATTAGATAACATTCACTTGCACCTGTGCTGCTAAGTCTCCTTAATATCTGACTAGTTGTTGCTGAGGGACAGACAACTACACCCACTAAGTGCGATACATTAAGGGAGAAGTGAGTCACACAGAGCATCAAAACAGATCCTTCAAAATGATGAGACCTGATATCACACATTCGCTGATAAAAGCAGCAGAAGCGAGTGGACTGACTAATGAAGTCTCCCCGCTACCCACTAATCCAGACACAAAGGCAAGACAAAAAGGTTCTCAGGAAGCTTTTTAATTACCAGAAAAGTGTCTCGGTATTAAAAGTTCACAACTTTACAGTCATCTTGGAGCGCTGAGAAGCCAGACATCTTAAATATCAATGACATATCAGCGGAGAAGCCAGGGATGAGTGCTGCCTTCTACCAGACGCCGCTAATGAAAGTCGGATTTAACATTGAGCGTGTGGTCAAGATATACAGCCGCAGCTTACTGTTAAAACTCATTCACATCATTATTTCAGTTCATTCTTTTGTTCGTTAATGCTTAGATTTGTTGTTTTCTTCTCTCTTCTTTCTTTCTTTCTTTCTTTCTCTCTGTCTCTCTTTCTTTCTTTCTTTCTTTTTCTTTTCCGCCCTCACAGGTCTGTACATTTCAGTCCTCATCATGACACATTACCACAACCTGGTAACCTCTGTGTCACTGCGGTTAGATCATTTTGGCTTGTGAGAGTGGCGTGTCTCAGTTTCAGAAACATAAGATCATCAGCACCACTGGAATTATGTCTGAAGCGACTACGCGGTGGCTGAAATGTGCCCCGGCTCAGAATGAGACATGTAGTGACACAGCTGGCTTATGGCTTTACTAGTGCAGGGAAATTACAGTGTGTTCAGGGGTGATTTCTGATTCAGTCAAAGCAAAAATACCCTTGTATTTCAAAGTCAACGTGCAGGATGCTCAAGATGAAACACCGGAGGAGGACTCGATGTGTCGTACACACGTATAGACATAAACACACACACGCACGCGCGTGCATCAAATGCGTCTGCGTGTAATGAATAAGGGAGAGTGATGAAATGAGAAGCATCAAGCTGCTCTGGCCTTCCCCGGTCCAACCCCCCACCTCCTCCCCCATTCACCCCCCCTCTTCCCCCCAGCTGGTTCGCTTCTGACTCATGGGGGATTACGTGTCTGATCTCTTTGATCTGCTTGCTGGTGCCAAAGCTATTTTCTCCACCCAGCGAGCAGCGTGCAGCCTGCATTAGCCCACAGGCAACAGACAAACAGTCAGGTTAGAGTTTCATCTGCCCACTAACACCCAGACTCACCTACTAAACCCACACTGAAACACAACACTCTGATGCACGGCTGAAGTTAGGCATGTTGCCTGAGCTCTTGCAGAAGGTGGTGTGGATTCGGAGCCAAATTCAGTTAAGATTGCCAAGAACAGTATCTGGTTATTAGAGGATGTTGCACAACAGTGATGAATAACAGTCAGTTATAACCACAAACAGCTCACTCCTGATGCAATAGGATCTCTCAACCGTGATAGGAGCTCTGATATGAGAGGACGACCTTCCGTCCCAGGTCACAGTCGAATGCTGACAGGGAGTGCTGCAAAGGAAACTATAAGTTGTGATGCCGTTTACCAAGTGAGCGCAGAGCGAGTGGCCTGAATGCGAGGGAGAGGAGAAGAGAAAAAGTATGCCACTTTTCAAAGTTTTGTGTTTGAAGAAGCAGATAAAAGAGTGCAGCAGATGGTGGTGCATGAACCTCTCTTGACACATATCTCTTACCCTCGCAGCCAAGGCACAAAAATTTGATGACACTTTTTTTTTTCTTTTTTTTTTTTTTTTTGATACATGAATCAACATGAGGCATCTGAATCACGCCAGCCCTGATGTGACTGAGAAGCCTCTGCGATATGCCTCATCTGGTGCACGGTGTTCCTGTCGTTGTCTGCCTCAGCGCCAGGTAGCCCGCTCCAGCTGGAGGACGGGCGGGATGTGCAGCGGTTACGTGACTCAATTTCGACATGGAATAATTGTCTCTCACTTTTCCTTGTCTTCGCATCCCTCCCTCCCTTTCTCTTTCTCTCTCTGTCTTTCTGCAACCCCCCCACCACCCATCCTCACTCTCTGAGACTCAGAGGAGCCAGCGTTATCAGCGGGTGTCATTTCATGAGAGCCATCATCAAAGACAGCTGCCTGGTTGCCATGGAAACAGCCCACTTCAGGGGAGGCAGACGGAGGAGGCATGTGCTAGAATGCTGCGGGTTGCCATGGAGACTGGAGCGACAGCTTACATAAGTATTCACTGTGTGTGTCTGTTGCGCCGAGGCACATTCCGCCATATAATTAATGCTCAAAGAGTTTGCTCGCCGCTGTCGAAATTATAACAATGTCATTTCAAATGGCAGGCAGCGACGCTCATCGGCCGCGCCGCCGCAGTCAAGGTCAGGCTAATTTCCCCGCCAATTAAGCCCAGCTTGTGCATGGAACAGCTGTCAACTGCCATCTCCAAGGTGACACATCAAATTATTCTTTTTTTTCACGAGCCGTAGCCACTCACCAACACTTTACCCAGACTCCCAGATGTGGTTTGGGCTAAGGTGTACGTTCGCTTTAAAGACATGCTAAATAAAGCTACAGGATGCTCCATGGAGGACAGCCTACGGGGAAAAGGTTGTGTTTCACAAAATGTAACAGGAGCGCCTGAACCATGAAAGACTTGGATGAGATGGGGAAATGGAACGTAAAGGTGGAAGTCAATGTGTTTTATTGGCCCGAAGCTATCCTGCCAATAACTAATGGATCCCCTCTGAAGAGAAACACTCCAGTCAAATTGCCTTGAGTGCCTGGACTCCAAATGGAAGTAGACAAATGATGCCCATCTTATCTGAACTGTGCATAATGCATTTTCTCTATCTGTGATTTATGCACTCACCACATCATGTTTTCAACCAACTCCACCAGACTCAACATTTCAAGTCCTGATTGCAATTAGGTTTTGTGTATATCTTTCACTTTCTTCACTGGTGCATTTCACCAGTGTCCAGGTACAACTGCACTGATGGGCCAACGAAATAGGATGCTCATAAGAACAGCAGGGATCACAACAAATTAAAAAGTGAATTATCCATTAAGGCAGAACTGTACCAATAGTGAAGCTGTAATTGGTCTGTTAATTAATCTTTGTACCAGGCACTTGTTATCTAATAATGTATGTTTTGGTAACCATGAGCATTAAATTATGTAACAGTAGTTTAGCTTGGTTAATTTATTGCCAATTATCCTAATGGCAAGCTCTGTGTTGTCAACAGGAAATAAAGGGAAATACTGAGTAAGAGGCAGCAGAGTTCAGGTGATTATTGGCACGAAGGCTCACCTTCACCATCTCTTCTGACTCACATCACTGTTACCTCATGAACAGATGCATCATCAGCACCACAGTGCGCCTGCAAGTACGTGGAAAGAACACTGCTGTGACCACAAACCCATGCTAAAATAAGTACACATATTTACATGATTACTCAGTTGCAGACATGTGATGGAAACAAAGGCAAACACAACCTGCAGCCCAAAATAGACTTTAGTTTCAATATCGAGTGTCATAATTTGTTTTATACTCAACCTTAGCGTTTGGCCTTGAGGAACCTATGTACAACCGCTTCCCCTAAAACTACGATTAGGCCTGGTCGTAACCGAAACCATGTGCTGCGCAGTGTGTACCATGTGGTGCCCTCTCGACAGCTTCAGAAACTGTTGGAGGTGATAAGGATGGGGGTGGGGGGCTGAGGTGGCAGAGACACATTGGTTAGGAAACCGCAACATGACAAATGTTGCACTAACGGCACTGTCACAATGCCAGGCGGGGAAGACGCGGCAGAGTTGAGGTGCTGCAGGGTAGTCATGTTTGACACACAAACTATATAAGGACTTCCTCTTTGTGTTTTCCACTACAGATCATGAGAGTTAGCCTGGGTTGCCCTGAGCACAACAGAATGAACCAAACACCTTGTTGTACACATGCAATTTACAGGAATTGTCCGTATTACGGAAACTGTCAAATTAAGCCTCAAGAATTTGCATGTTTATGTTTCTTAGTTAAAGTGCTGCTACAGATGCAACTTTCCCAATGCCATTTTTTGTCATCAGCACCCTGAGGACCCATACATGAAACATATTAGAAATTGAAGCATTTTCATATATTGAGATACACTGTATGTTTAACATATTATATATACATGCATTGTTCCCTAATTACACATATATGTTCAACATGTAGGGGTACATGTGTTTGGTTTATGTCCATCAATGTAAAATATAGGACAACAGTTGGTATAGGGGCTCATATGTTGGGTTTCTTTTGGGGAGTACTAAAGTTAACTTAACCTAAGATAAATTAACTTGATTTAATGATTTGGCTGTTCTGAAATGCAAGTAAAAAGCAGAAAAAAGTTGGGTTACAGGCATCAGAATAGCACATCACTTCCTGTATACACGCGAACCCCTTCAGAGGAACCTAGGTGATTTCAATAACTAGTGCAGCTTGACTAGTTATACCAGGGACAGATGACAGGAGGGGAATGCCGTCTGACTATGGCAACCCGGAGCGTGACGGGGACATGCTCTACTAAGTGAGAAGAATGCGTTGTGACACTCCTCCAGGGCACCTTGTGAACAGCGTGACAGTGGCATGAAAGCGTCAACATGCCAGTTTTCACAGTGCACTCTTTTCTGTGCGGCCCTGCCAAGACTACCAACACTTCAGTTCAACTGCCACAGTGCAGAAAAAAAAAAATGGCTGTACACTGATGCTGCTGAAAGTGTTGGTACGGCACTTAACTATCAGGAAGTGGATTTGTTTTGCATAGTCTTGAAAATATGCCACCGTGGCACCAGTTCAGTGCTGGGGTGGTAGATAAGCTCATTAGTAGCCTGAGGTTGTTGCTGCCATTCAGCGCTCTAAAAAGCTTTTATAATTCAATCAACTCCACCTTGGATGTGTTGTGACGCTCTCGGTGAGTCAACTCAGTGCCCTCCTCAGACTGTGTCAGCCCGAGCAGCTGTTGCACCATATCATATTCCCAATGTTACGCAAAATGACCACAGCATCCAATGACTTGCATCCGATGGTATTTTCATAATGTGCATCATCAAAAAGAAAAAAAAAAAAAGACGATTGTGTCGGGTTAACCTAAAACCGCCCTTCAGTACAATTCCATAAAGTGTGATCACTCGTTGGTAGCCGTCCAAAGCCAGCCCTCGGGTGTTTAAGGCAGCATGTTTTGGCAGAGAGACAGCATTTTGGCAGACACAGTCAAACCTGCTCACCTTTAATCAAACTAGAAAGGGCAAGACGCTACTTTTGAGTATCGCAACCTCACAGTTACTAAATCTTTCTCTGCGTATGAATGTGCGTCTGCCTGTGTACGTCTAACTGTACACATAACTAAAATTAGCCATTTCCAGCTTTGAAGAATATCACCCAATAATCAATGGTATATTTTCAGTAGACCAAAAAAAGTCCATCAATGTCACTCATGGAATAATGAGACTAATTCTTTCCTTTTCTTTCATTCCAGGGGAGTGGCATGCCCTCATGAAATCTTTCCAGATGAATTATTGCCATTCATTTTGATGCCCTGCAGGCAGCTTACACTTCATAGCAGTCCATATTTCTTGGCAGCAAACATATTAGAGTTTGAACCCCTGTCATGCCTACTCTGCAACCTTAGTGATACCCTGTAACCACCTCCAGTCATAATCAGAATGTCAGACTGGTGCAAGGAGGGTGAATAATTAATGCTGTGTCTTTTGGGCTTGCTTATTTCACTGAGCAAAAAAGAAGTTGCTTGCCGACATCGCCTCCGGCCAAATAGTTAGCTTGCCTGGCACTGCGTTCAGCTTCTAAAGGGATGATGCATTGCTCAGAGAGCTTTTTTTTGCCAAACCATCACATTAAATTCGACACAGGAAAAACAAACTTGTTGGAGAATAAAACTCAGGCTGAACTCTTGCCGTTCGAAATGGGAGAGAAACATCAAAGCGTTTTTTTGTGGGGAGCGAAAACACCAATATCTTCGAGGCTCAATTGTGTCATTAGCATGTGGGATGACATTGTCGACTTAGAAAAACAGATAATTTAGTGGGTGGAGGAGGCAGCAAGGTGTTGGCAGGGCCTTTGCTGATATGACCCACGTTTCTGGTGACGTCCTGGCCGCCGGAAAGACAGCAGGTCGGGACCCTGGGCTGAGAGGAGCGGGGGTGCTCTTTGGTTCCCATGCTACCAGGACGCTGTGGAGTGTCCTGTGCCCTGTTCCTGTCACAGTGTCCTGCAGTTATCTCCTCCCACTCTGGAAAAACCATCACTCACACACACAAACACACACACACAGACCATCTGACTGGGGCGAGATATAAGGAAGGGACATTATCCATGACCTCAGCGTGGTAAACATCTGGGACTTTCCTGTTTTTCTTATTTGTAATGACATATATCTGCGCTCACACCCCAGGTTGATATGTGCAAAATCCTCCTTGATGCTTGAAGCGTGACAACTGCAGCTGTAGTGCTCATGTTACAGTGCGATTGTATTTTTGAGTCCCGTTTCTACGGCCGGCAGACTCTGGAGTTCCTGTCTGAGCCAGACGTATCTCTGGAGAGGATATTACTGAAGTCGCACCTTCTGAAGTCACTTCCATCTCCACCGCCAATGTTCCAGTGTAACAGTGACCACAGCTTGTTTCCCCGCCGCTCAAATGCTAAAGTTAGCCTCTGTGGCCTTATCTATGAGCAACACCACACCTGACTGTCTTTAGCTGGTCCCTATCTCCCTCTCAACATGATCCACAACACCTGCTGCCTGTCACAGATAGACACAGCCTGCACTAAATCCAGCCAGACGCAAATTTGCCGTAAAGTTCAGCGGTATTATATGACGTGGCTGGGAAATCAATGATAAATCTGAGTTTTTTTTGACAATGCACATTGTTCAGGGGAGTACTTACTGCTGAGCAAGAATACTGGAAATGTGTTATTGTATTTTCTCTATCGATCCTGCAGATTTATGCGTCCACACTAGATTTTGTTGTCTATGGAGTACTTACAAAGAAATCCTCTTTAGTTCCAGTAGGTTTAATATTAAGACTTAAATAAAAATAAATGAATAAGTTACAGCCCGGGTTTGTAAAAACATAAATGCATAAATGTCACTGTACTGGCGGTCAAACAGGAAGTTCTGCCATCAACTGTTTAAGTGCGGCGTGTTTGTTTGTGTGTGGTGTGTTGGCATTGCAGTCACTAATCACCATAACAACACGGCCTCATCATCAATTTGTCAGCTTGTCTCGATGGGTCTTAAAATGGTGTCATTATCACAGCAGGAGAAAATCCCCTCCCAGATTGCCTGAGGTTGCGCTGTTTACCTAAGGCCACCAACCGACTCCCAAAGCCATAAAGTTATTTCAGTCAACAGATTCAAACTGCTGCATATGCACATCAGTCGAAGGGCTTAGAGACAAACTGTTGCCCGCGCTGACCGGGAATCACTGAGCGGCTGGTTGTGTGACAGTCAACAAGTTACTATTTCCAACTGAGTCACGGGCCAATCACACAAAGCTTATTTGCAGCCAGTTAAGAAAAGCCCGTGTTAGCGGTCATATGGTCTGGGCTGCCCTGAGAAGCACAGCTAAATAAAAATAGCCGTTAATTAATCTCCATAGCAACCAGAAGTGGGTCTAAGGTAATGGTGGCTTTGAGGTTAAAGAGGCCAAACAGTAACTGGGGGGATGACAGCTTGACTGACATAATGAGGTGAATTTGAATCTGGTGACTGGATGCTGGCTGTAGCAGCTGAGACATGAACCGCTGCACCATTACAAAGATAAGAATATTTTATTGATTGGCTGCTGTAGCTTCACTGACGCGCCGCAGTGATGCTTGTTCTCAATGAGATAAGAAGAGATGTAACCTACCCCCCACCTGAGCCAAACGACTCCAGCAGCAACACGAACCAAGCTTCAGTTCATGTGATACACTGGGTGCAGAGTCGGGCAAATGACAACTGAAGGGTTGAAAAAAAGGCCAAATTAAATCGTGCTTGTGTTAATTCCTCCTGATAAATGACCTATCGTGGAGCTAGCATGGTGTCATATGATGGTCATCTCTCAAAGATGAGGCTGGAAGTGGCTTGTTCAAATCAGAATCATCATTAATTCATTAGCTAAAGTATCCAAAACAAAGAAATGGTGATATCCTAAAGGAACAGATCACTCAAAAATGTATTTTTCTATACAACACACAGGGAGGTAGCTAGTGCAATCCCATAGCAGCCTTTTCCAAAAGAGCTGAAGTCGTTGGGGTTACAAATATGGAAAAAAATTACAACAAAAAAAATGTTCATTTTTGAGTGAACTGTTCCTTTAAGGCTGCACTGTATGTTTTTAAGTTTACTGCCACTATCAAAGAGCTTTACATTATTCTCTGTTGTGGTCTGCACTGTACCACAACAAAAAAATAACCTCAGCTGTACCTGAAAAGCCTATAAAGGTCCATGCAAATAAGAGCGGCTGCGGCTGAGTCTGTGTAAAATTATACTTGGAGTCTCATAATGGGTTACACTTGAAAAAGTGCGAATCGCTCAAAGTACTATTTCACCAGACGATCATTTGAGGGAGACTTCAATTAGCTTCGTAACAAAGGAGGACGATCATTTTGTCAGCAGTTTTTGAAGTGAGTTACTTTTCTGAACCAGTGCTTTTGAATAAAGAGCGACTTTCTGTTTGAATGATTTCAATCTCTTAGTACAGAATACACCTGATGAAGTGTGTTGTGTACCTTTTATAGCCTTTTAGACACATCTTTACATAAGCATGCTCATACTTGTGGAGGGCACTGTATGGTTCAAGACTGGGTGGGGTGTGGAGCTCGGGT